>JAOEHY010034808.1:0-10999 GCA_025447955.1 Psilopsiagon aurifrons | reverse complement strand
TACTGTAAGGGTGGTGAGGCACTGGAATGGGTTGCCCAGGAAAGTTGTGAATGCTCCATCCCTGGTGGTGTTCAAGGGCAGGTTGGTGCTTTCCAACCCTAACTAGTCTATGATTCTATGAGTCTAACATTCAAAAAACAAAATCATTTTTATGATGGACCTTAAGGCACATAGCTGTGCTTCTCACGACGTTTTATTGAAGCCTTCAAGGTAATTAAAGATTAATTATTAATGAATAAATCACTATACTGATCTCTTCATATGTTCAAGATGCAGTTCCCCCAAACAACTTCACATCAACCTAAGTCCATACTCCAGTGTAACAAAGAAACCTTCCCCACCTGCCCTCTTGTTCCACTGTGAATACTTGTGCAGTCCCCACTCAAGTCTGGCCAGTCAGAGAACTGATCCAGCTGAGCATTAATCCAGAGGAGGAAAACAGACAGCTTTCAGCTCGATCGGTTTCCAAACTGAATTCTATGTATAGCTTCAAGTTGACACAAAGGGGGCCATGGCTGTATGTTACCTATGGAAACTCATCTCCAACCACCACTCATCTCATTTTGAACTGCAGTTATGTTGCTACCTGCAGTTTGGTTGAAATGTTTGTGCACAAGTTTTATTCGTAATACAAAAGAGTTTTCCTAATCAATAATGCCACCACCACTGTCCCCCCCCCAAAAAAAAACACCAATCAACAAACAAAAAAAAAACCCACAAGCCAAACCAAAGCAACCAAACAAAGTTGTCTTGAGTTCCTGACCACTTCCAGTGCAGCCACAGCATGGATAAGGCTCTCTTCCAGACAGTTCTGGTGTGAACTCCTTATATCACTTCAAAAGATTTTGCCTGTCCTAGCAGCTTCCACAGACTCCTGATTCTCCCTGGTAATCACAGATGTCCCATCACCTTGGTTCCCAGTGAAGCCCTCCCTGCAATGGTTGCTGCTGTAGTTCTTTAGGTCTAGGGCAGTAGGTTAACACTATCAGCAAGCTTATACACAGCTGACCTGCTGCCTTAAAAGCCAAGCTGATGCTGTGATTTAGAGATTCTAGGATTTCCCTTGCTAAAACAGTCCTGACAGGTTCAGGAAAGTTATTTTCTCCACAATATTTTATTGATTTGGATATTTTATTGATTTGGAGGGCATATGGTGGGAAAGAACAAAACACACATGCACACTCCTCCACCTCCCTGCAGTGTAATAAAATATTCATGACGTTGCTTTTTCTGAGCGCTAATGGACAAGACATGTCTACTGAAAAAGTTTCATTACTGTCTCCAGGAAGGAGAAATAGATAGTCTTCTATAAAACTGAATGTAAGGTTAGCACAATACAATCACTTAATTCATATAAGAATAAACAAAGTATGAGTATTAGACAAACTGCTGCTTCTCCAAGAAAGAAGCATCACTTAATTTCATTCTAAGTACACGGGAATGACATTGGCAGGAGAAATCTGTACGACACAGTGTGTTATATTGTGACACTTCAGCTTAAAACAAAATAAGTAAAAAGGCCGAAGAGCCAAAAAACTAACATAATACTCCAAAACGGAAGTTAGGACAACCCACAGATTACAGGTGGTTTAGTCAACAAATCAGATTCTATCAAAGAAATTCAACTCAGATATGAAATATAGTAATTGTCATAATGCAGTTTAGGTCAGCAAGCACATTTTTAATGGAAAATGTTCTTTTCAAGTAGCTAGTTTTAGAGGTAGACTAGAAATTATTCTAAGAACTTTAAATGAACCCACTTTATTTTTGCTGACATTTGGCACAAATTAGTTTGTAAAATTAGCATCATGCAATAGATCAAATAATACTAAATGGATGAAGAACTGGCTAATTGGCAGATGTGAACAAAAAGTTCACTGGAACTCAAACATACTGTGCTACTTTTGCCTGGGATAGAGTTAATTCTCCTAGTAGCCCTTATGGTGCTTTGGCTTTGTGCTAAAAACTGTGGATAACAGACTGATGATTTAGCTATTGCTGAAGAGTGCTTACACAGCACCAAAGCCAGCGGGCTGGCGGTGCACAAGGAGCTGGGAGGGGACACAGCTGGGACAACTGACCCCAGAGATATCCCACACCATGTGTCATCATGCTCATATGTATATAAAGCTGGGGAAGAAGAAGGAAGAGAGGGTCATTCAGAGTGATGGTGCTTGTTTCCCCAAGTAACTGTTACATGTGGTGGACCAGCCCTGCTGTCCTGGTGATGGCTGAACACCCACCTTGTCCATGGGAAGTGGAGAATGAATTTCTTCCTTCGTTTGCACACTCAGCTTTTGCTTTACCTGTTAAAGTGTCTTTACCTCAACCCACAAGTTTTCTCACTTTTAGCCTTCCAGTTCCACCAGTGAGCAAGTGACTGTATGGGGATTAGCTGCCTGGCTCAGGTAAAACCCTAACACATTTGCATTATTCAAGGCTTTACAGGGATGTCAGTGGCACTGACACCATTAAGTATTTTGAATAGTTGATTTAAAAGTAGAATTAATCACTACAAAAGGCATCTGTAAAGGATACACAAGAAGACTGATAACTAAAGAGTAACACAGTTTAAATGACTGGTATCCGGATCTATTTCAATGAAATTGTGTGAACAGAAGTTGAAGGCAAACCAGGAGCACAAAGGCAGCATAACAGGGAAAGCACAGACTCCATATGAGGATCTGCAGGTTTGTGATACACAGGCCTATGGTCCAAATCAATGATTCCTCAGAGATTTTTGATTCAGTGATTCCTCAGGCATTTTGTTGAGCTATCACAGTAAATCACACAGGGAAATCGCTAAAGAAATTCCTTCTCAGTGCATGGACTCTGCTTGTTTGGGGTTTTTTTAAATACATTTAATATTTATAAAATCCCCAGAATTACCTTTTAAAGCAATAAGGACTCATTACTCAACTCGTAAGATTTCAAACTAAAACACAAGTTCTATTGGCAGTATACTGCATATGAAATTCTTAAAAACTCATACAACAGAATACAAATAATGAACAAAATACATAAACTTACATGACTTTTATCTGTTCTCTGTCATACCAACCAGAAACACATTAATATTACAAGGATTGTAACAGACCTTTGAATTATGGCAGTCACATCAAAACAGCTACCAACAGAAGCAAAGCATGCCTAATACTGGCTTATCTTCATCACTGGAGTAATACCAAAATTCCTCCTGCTGTGCCCCTTCCCCCTCCCGTGTTCTTCCTTCCTTCCTAATGCGAAGCAAGAAGAAACACATGACGGGCTTTGGTAAGACTAACTAATTAGCTGAGGATTTTTTGGTGCTTAGTGCATACTGGAATACCACTGGATTTTAAAGAAATGAGAACAATCTAAATGGCTGGTCCAACAACTAGTAATTAAAGATACTCCAAACAGCACTGAAAAGAGTTATTCATAAAGCCTGTAATGAAAATACAAGAAACCTATGCATTCTAGGCAATGATATAGACTCGCTGTGAAGGCATGATTATAATACATATAGCTTTTACAGAGTGAAGTACATATCCCAGATAATATGCTTTTTTCCATATGCAAAGCACTTGGTACAGATAAACTGAACCTGCCCAGCATTGCAGGGTAGCACTAGTAACACTCAATGTGGAAACTGAAGTAGGAGTGTACTTGAAGGGCATGCTAGCTAGCAGTGCTAAATAAGATATGGAGTCCTTAGTCTGAAGCCCTTAGTCTGAATTTCAAACAAGCTCAGAAGCGCTTTACAGGTTGATTTAGGCATGGAACAAATGTAGCTGGAACAAGAATCAAAATGGTTGAGGTCTCAGGAGTGCATTTCATTGATCCCTATCTAGGTTTTCCCATTTCTGATTTATTTCACTGTCTCCTGAATAATTGCAGACATTTAATTAAAAAATTTCATATGCAAAGCAATAAAATTAATTCAAAATGAATCCCAGCTGGGTCAGAGAAACAGCTTTACAACTGACACAGTGTAGATTTCTTTGTAAACATCCTTTATTGCAGGGATAACCTGTAAATTAGAGTGCTGCACTTGTCCACTGCCATCAGAGAGCTGTATATTCTGCACTCTGTAGTACCTTAGCACTGTCTTCTAGGTACTTCAGTCACTAACAAGGTTGCCCACTGGTGCTGGCAAGATAGGAAGCCTGTTTTATACAGAGGGAATAGGGCAGTGGCTCAATGGCAATTGAAAATGACAAGGTGTGAATTCTACACAAATGGGGCCAACATATGAGAATGCAGCACATTGCTTAGAAAGCAGTACACACTGAGGTACAACTGCTGCTACTACTACAAGGTGCAGATAATGTCTAGAAGCAGGACTCCGTATTTAAACAGTAAATTGGTGTAAGGCACACAAGATGGACATGTGTTTGCTGTACTTCTTTCTGAAGGTAAATTATTATAATAGAAAAATTATAGCAGAGATTATTTCTTTCTTAAACGTGTTCCATGCCACATATCCTTAAGAAATCCCCAAACCTCTGACCATCATGTGGTAGTAAGTAACACCATTTTCCTGCCTGTAAAGCTGATCAAATTCCTTCTTTTGCGGTAATTCCATAAGATAAAATTAAAAGCATAAGCTCTTTTCTAAATACTGACTGAGATTTATAGCTTATGCATGCCTTCCTATTTGCTGAACAGCATTAACAACAACTATTTGTTCAAAAATGCTTTCCCTGGCTGTGCATCCTTCAGCACAGCTTTTCCAAAGTGCAGTCAACACATCAGAAAACACACTGGGAGGTAATCCCAACTGTTCAAGCTGTAGCCACCCGTAATGCTCCTTGTGGCCACAAAGACAACCTGTGGCTTTCCAGTATCTACAACTCTTCATGGAAAAAGAAGCTTCTCTCAGAGGTTGCTTCCACACCTCCTTTTTATATACAATATCTGACAGAAGTAATACAGCAAGAACAGATAATGGTGTTTCCCAGTAAACTGGCTCTGTACTTTCAGTATCTCAGAACAAATACTTTGCTCAGGCTCCTTTTAACACAGGCATTTTTTTTCTCCTGGTGTACTGAAGCAGAAAAATACTTTCATAAGTAAATGGCAGCAACTAGTTATTACATTTTTATTTAAAAATATAAAAAGAGATGTTATTTATGTAGTAAATGCCAGTCAGGAAAAAAAGGCAAACATGTAAAATGAGATATGCCACAGCTATTGCATGCAGTACAAATGACGTTTAGCAGTACGCTTCCCAAGGCAACACGTATTAAAAAGGAGAGAGTATAACTGTAGTTTACGACTGAGCTGGGGAACCATTTTTGCTGGTTTTGTAAATATAAACTGAACTGGATAAATCAAAGGGTGTGGAACTAACAGACAGGACAGAAAAAAATAGAGGCAAAAAGTATTAACCCATCTTTTGAAAAGAATAGGTGATAATAAAATCAGAAAAAAGAAGACTTGGAAAAGTCTTCAAAAGGTGACTAATATGTGTTAGTTAGAAACTGTTCTATTTTATCAATTAATAAATAATATATAACAGCAGTCTAAATCAAGAACAGAAAACATGCAAGTATTTACCTGTTTTGAGCATGGCACGTTGCTGTTATTTTTTTCCATGAAGGACCATTTCAAAATATTTGGCAAGGTCGGTGATTTCCACGTTGGCCACGGGTTGACAAACTTCCCATCTTTGCCTCGCTTTGATTTAGTGACATCCTCTTCCAGTCTGTAGTCCAGCCTGAAGCTTTTCCTGGAGGTCCTGGAAGAATCACTGCCCCTGGAACCTCGACCTGAGTTCTGACGTTTCCTCACGGCTTCTTTAGGGTACTGGCTACATGCAGTCAGAAGCTGCTCTTCATCTGTTTTCTTATCCATATCTTTTTGAGGAGAGCTAAAATAAATTTCAAATTACTCAATATTTTCTTGGCCTAACATCAATGTTCATCAGATCGAATGTTCTCACACAAATCAGAAACAAGCTTGCCCTTCTCAGTTTATGATCTACTGCAATTTTTCCTCAACAAAATGTGCTTTAAACCAGCTGCTATTACACAAAAGACTTCAAAAACATGCTGTGGCAAGTAGACACGAAATCTCTTTGTAGTTCAGGCAGAATTTTCTTCCCCGGTATGCACAGCTTCAGATACTAGCACTATTATCTGCAAGAGTGAGGGGGGAGGGTTCCTCGATTTATATTTTGGAAGAATAGTGTAAATTCCTTCTGAAACTTACGACATTTAAGTGCCTGATGTAATAGGATCCTGCAAACCTGCCCAAGAGACACTAGAACTATACAGTACCTTGGGATTTGCCTCTAGAGTGACTTTGTTTTGCAGTAAGAGCAGCAGCCTCATGTAGCATTAATAACACATTACTTCTACCAGCACATGCATGCAGAGAAGACAGAACACAAAAGATATTTGGTCCTATTTCCTATTTTGTCTAAAACAAAGAAAAAGCTTGTTGTAAGAATAGTAAAAGTAACTGTTTCAAACACAATTTTGATACACATTTAAGTGAACTCACTAGCAAAAGGCTTTGGAAAACTGGAACATATCAAATAAATCACAGCTGCAATGTCTGCTCTTAATTCTATTGCAAAATATTTAAAAAAGTGAGAAAATGACTGAGAAAAGCTTATTCCTATAAAGTCACAATTCTGGCACATTTCTTGGCCAATTCCAAGTTCAGTAGTCAGCATCTCTTACTCCAAACTGCACTTAAGTGTCGCGGAGTTCAGGAATATGGAGAACTACTGATCTCATTATATGCAAAGTGAAAAACACCAATTTCCCTATTTTATTTTAAAGTTGCTGCAGCAATGCAGTTGAAGCTGAATGTGTCAGTTTCCATTAAGGGTAAATATACTGTTCTGAGAGTTTTTGAATAGGTTGCTATTTCAAAGAGTGTTCAACTTTCTCGTACTTACAAATTCTACCTGATAAAAACTGTAAGATGACCAGAAAGGAACACACAGTGTGATAAACTGCTTAGGAGAAGGAACACTGTTAATAAGAAATTGTGAAGTTTGTCTTGTGGAAAACCTCTCTACTATTTCATTAACTCAAATACTCAAACTTAAACTGTATACCTATGAGAAGGCACTGGGCTGAGGTACAAAAGGTAGGTCACTTGAACAACATTTTCATAGAATAGAATTATGCCCACAGTTTCCTTAGAAACTGCGTAACTCACCATTGCACTCATAAGTTCATGATTACAAAGAAAAAGAAGTATTCTGGCACCACAACACAACAGCTAAGATTTTAGACACATATAAAAAGTGTTATCAAATTGAACACAAATGCATTTACTGGTGAGGATCCAGCTTCAAACGCAGAGCATTGGTGTCAGTTGCAAAGATAGGACAATTAGTAAATACTGTGATGTTTTCCTTCCAAAAGAACCATTACTTTGCCATACAGTAGAGATATAATATTAACACATTAAAATTCACTTCTGGTAAAGAAGGATGAGCAATGTTCAGAAAACACTGCTGACATTTTTTTGGCCACAATCTGGTTTTAATGCAATTGCTTAAGTTTCCCTGTCGTTTCACTGAAATCACTCCAGTTATGTATTTTCTATTCAGCAATAAGATACCACATCTGCATCATAATTCACTGTTGATACTCCCAGGCTTTTTTCTCTATTCCACTAAAACACATTCGCTAAATGTTTACTGGAATGAGCCTTCAATGGAACAGCCACCCAGCTTGCTCTGTGCCATCTGAAGCAGATAAATGGTAATAAAAGGAATAAGCACCACAAAACGGCAGACAGAATACTCCCAAAATTGTAACAGATATTTTAACTGTTACTTTAGCTTAAGAAGGTTGGGACTTCTTTGGCATTCCTCAAAAGCATTTTCAATGCCAAGTCAGCTTATTAGTTTAGCAAAGCATGCAAACAAGGCATAAAACATCTACTCTTCTAGAAAGCATCAGGAAAAAAAAAAAAAATCACAAAATTTTAATCAGATAGGTGCTTAATTCCAGGAAATTCTTCTGCTGACATCTCAGATGTCTGATTTTTAAATATATGTAACTACTGTAATTATTGTTGCTATAAGACGTTTTATACTAGACACCAGAGTGCCTAAGGTTTTTATTTTTAAGCTTCTGTTTATCTATTCATTCATCGCTAAAATAGGTGAATTCTACTTTTGCTTAAATTTTCATATAAACCTTTGATCTTACTCTGAAAGTATAAACCTCTAGGGGAAGCAGGGATCAACTATGCTGATTAAACAAAGACAATGCCAGAGCATTTAAAGACACTGCAGGTATCTGTCTGCCAGCATATTTTCCACATGATGCACATGCATTACTTTCATTAGTATTCCATAAGCAGCTGAAGGGATGAAAGACCTTAGTGCTCACAAAAAAACCCCAACCCTTTTACATGCATAAGGGACACATTTACAAACAATTAACTGATAAAGTATTCTTGATCAACTGTAGACTCCTTTGAAGCATCAATCTTGCCAGTTCATTTCTGTTTCATTTAAACTGGCAAAATACATCCTAGAATATTCATGGAATACAGTAAAAGAAATCTTATTTTTCTTATATAAAAAGTTAGATGATAATTTCTTGAAAGCCAGCAATGATTAGCTTAGAGTAAAACTCAACCACTTATGATCAGGGGACTGGAGCACCTCCCATACGAAGATAGGATGAGAAAATTGAGGCTGTTCAGCCAGGAGAAGAGAAGGCTGCGTGGAGGCCTTCCAGTATCTGAAAGGGGGCTATAGGGATGCTGGGGACAGACTCTTCAATTAGGGACTGTAGTGATAGGACAAGGAGTAACAGGTTCAAACTGAAACAGGGGAAGTTTAGATTGGATATAAGGAAGAAGTTCTTCACTGTAAGGGTGGTGAGGCGCTGGAACGGGTTTCCCAAGGAAGCTGTGAATGCTCCATCCCTGGCGGTGTTCAAGGCCGGTTGGACAGAGCTTTGGGTGGCATGGTTTAGTGGGAGGTGTCCCTGCCCATGGCAGGGGGGTTGGAACTTGATGATCTTAAGGTCCTTTCCAACCCTAACTATTCTATGATTCTATTAGTCCAAGCAGATTCTTACCCTTTTGCAAAAGAAAGCCTAGCTAGACAGGCGATTTGGCAGGTATATTTTAAACATTAGAAGATACACAATCAGAAATGAACTGATTTTTCATCTAGTGTCCCTGAATTCTTCCCTCCTTCAAATAATAGTTTGGCACTTGAGAAATAATTAAGCATTGGATTACCAGTGAAATTACGAGTGATAGAGACACTGAAATCAGACTGGAGTAGAGTAGTGTTCACCCTGGATCAACAGGGGTCATGTCCTTGGTGAATATTTGTTACTGTAAGGTTCCACAATAAATCTTGTCTTTTCCAGACTTTCAAAGAGAGAAACTACTATTCTACTTAAAAGCATTACACTGCCTTTTCAATAAATTGAATCCATCCTTCAGGATGAGGTTACTTACTCCCAAACAAGGGCAAGTGGATTGCCACCATACATAAGAGGGGCTCAGGCAGGATGCAATGTAAGCATCCTCTCTGTGCTCAGAGATGCTTTACAGCTTCAATTGAATTCAGGAAAGGAAATGGAACAAGACAAACAGACTACTAATGGAGACCATTTGTCATGCCAAATCCAAAAGGCCAGAAGGCATGCTAGACGGAAGGGAAGAACACCACTGGCTGATGAATAGGATGAAGCCTAATGTGAACAAAAACAGAGCTCACATAACTGGTTTTCCAGCACCAAATACAAAGATGCCCCCAGTAATCCACAAAGCAAGAGAGAAATTGTAGATCAGGCAAGAGGGAGCATGGAAAACCCATGTCTTACACCTGTAAACAGGATATAGCCTGCAGGACAACAGATCTGGGGTCAACTGTTTATTTTAGCATTGCTTACACAATTGAAAACTTGGAGGATATAACTCTCCTGGCTTTCAGTCTTCTGTTTATTTAGAAAAATAAAGAAAAGGCTAAACATTTTAGTACTTTCTGGAAAAGAAGGCTGGAAACACACGCGTTAACATTACAATAAGCACCCTGGCATAAAAAATTCTGGTTTAAAATGGTCTTTCAACACAGCAAACCTTCAAGCCAAATTATTTTCACTTTACTTGAAGACAAAATGCATCAGCATAAAATCTATTGTGCAAGTCTCCACCTTTTCCACCCAGTTTCCTGTAATATTTGCTACTCCAAAACTGAAATGGAGCATACAGCCATGCATAGACATGCTACTAACCATGAAGTCTGCCAGAACAGATTTATCCTCCTCTTCTACACAGAAATGTGGTCCTTATTTAACAAACCCATAAGCCAGAAAGTTTAAGAATTACTAAGAAGCTGTGGTTTACTGGAACCCATCAAAATCCACAAAACTTTACTCTTACCTTGCAAACATTCCATAGCTCTCCAAATATCCTTAATTTTCTCTTCTTTTTAAGCCAGAGGTCTGGTTAATTTCTAATCACCACATCTCTGTACAGACTACATCCAGAACTGGGCTGCACTACACATCATCTAAAAGGGACAGCACACAGTTCCTCACAAACACAACTGTAGCCTTACCAAAGCCAGAAACTGAGCTTTCTGCAAGCTACACCCTGCTACACAACTCCGAAGTTTCTTTTAAACATACTTATTTTTTATGACTACAAAAAGCACACTTTTTGGCTAGAAAACTAAGAAGGGAAGGAAGAGAGAGACCAGCTAAGAGGTATTTGCTCCAGCATACTCAACCATCAAACAACTGCCAGCAAAGTTTTGGCTGTGCTTCTATTTTTCCTTCAGGTCTGAAGTTGTCTGCTTTAATTAATGAACAGTTTGAAAGATTCTGAACACATTTAAACTTTTATTGTGCAGTACTCCAGGCTGTTCATTGTATCACTGTACACTGCGCTTGCAGAACCTGCGCTTGCTGCAAATTCATAGAACCATAGAATAGTTAGATTTGGAAAGGACCTTAAGATCATCTAGTTCCAACCCCCCTGCCATGGGCAGGGACACCTCACACTAAACCATATCACC
>JAOEHY010034807.1:24041-44021 GCA_025447955.1 Psilopsiagon aurifrons | reverse complement strand
CCAGGTTGACACCAGTATAGTTAAACCAGCTTAATCTCTGCATGAAGTAATTACTGAGATGGCATTTTCCCTTTGACTAGAAAAAGCATTTTACATATCAGTAACTTGGAGTTAGGATGCACTATTTCAAAACACAGGTTTTCAAAAAGGAAAAACCAGATAAGGTGATCACATAGAAGCTGTAACTGTGAAGGTGAACTTACAGTTGCATGAACAAATTGGTATTTTATGCAAGTGAGTAGCTGGATGTGCCACAGCAGCTGAGTCCCTGCGATTTTAACTAGTTCAGCATGGTTCAGCTCATGGCCTGTGGGCTGGATCCAGCCTCTTTGTGATGTTTCTACCTGACCCATCACCTTCTCACTGTGGGAGACAAGGAACAGATGCTCCTTCAACAAATGCAGCTTCCTCCACCTGCCCTCTCTAGGGAGATGAGTGGCAACTCTGAAGGAGTGCAAGGAAGGGCAAACAAGCCCATGAGGGTTGTCAGCACCTCCGCCTGGCTCCTGCAGGTGCTGCCGCTGGGCCAGCCACAACACATCTATGTGCGAAACTGAATTCATCAGCCAGTCCTGCATACTCAACTGAGGTTTTGTGTACATGCAAAGCTCTTACAAACAGAATGAAAGTCTGCTGTTACATGGACAAAGCAAAATGTAAGGCTTTTGCTGTTATTGGCTTAATACATAATCAGCATATTGAAAATAAGTTTTGTTTTACTTTGAAAAGTATTTCTGCTAGATTTCTTGTATTACTCTGTGTTTTTTGGCTCCACAAATGTGTAGTAAGCAGTATCAAGCAAGGGGCACTTTATGCTTATGAATGTAAAGACATTTGGATGAAGAAATTCTGCAGAGCAGTATATTTACTTTGCATTTCTGAATGGTAGCAATTAAAATTCCCAGCTGCTGGCTGTCCAGATGTTTCTTGCATTACAGCATTGTAATTTGCATTGGAATATATTGCATTACTGCAGTAGCTGTAAAGTGGTCAGCTCTCACAGTCTAAACGCTATATATGGGCTCAAGTTGGGATGGTGAGCATATTTCCTGCTCACACCAGGTTCTTCTCCTTCCCACTGTTTCTCTGCTCGTTAGCTTGACATGTTCGTATTTCTCCGATGAAGACTTTTATTGCTCAGCATTCAAATCAAGCAGGGGATGTACTGGCAGATCAGAACTGATGTATGGATGGTTGTAAGAGTGACTCAAAAAACAACCCCAAGTTTTGAATCAGAAATTTCCTTTCCCTGTGGCATTTCCAGGCAGCAAACATCCCTCTGGTGTCAGAGCTTGGCATTGATGACATTCATTTTGATGACTTCTCGCTGGATGTGGATGCCATGATTACTGCAGCCCTGCGGATGTTCATGGAACTTGGAATGGTTCAGAAATTTAAAATTGACTATGAGGTAACCATCTGCGCTGCAGAGAGATCTGCTGCTTTTGTCTTGGCACTGCTCTGTCCATTTGTACATGTTTTGTAACCCTGATACAATTTGTACTTCTCATTTCAGACGCTGTGTAGGTGGCTTTTGACAGTTAGGAAGAATTATCGAATGGTTTTGTACCACAACTGGAGGCATGCCTTCAATGTCTGCCAGCTAATGTTTGCCATGTTAACTGTGAGTATCCAGCTACAGACGCAATCCCACAGGAGCTTTTACTGCCACATTGCTTTACCTGTCTACACATTTTCCAGCATTTGATTTCTTTTCTAGTTATTATGATACTCATTCATTTCCAATAGAAGTGCAAGCGGAAGCTATTCAACTTAAGGCAGCACATACTTGGCAAAATCTTACAGTGTTTTAGTGACAGTGATATCACAGTCACATTAAAGTGACTGAAAACAGATGGCAGTCTTGGAGTGAGCTTGTTATTATAGATCTTGATCTTACAAAAATGTTTTACTTTTGGAAGTCTTTGATTTGACATTTATTTCAGACTTTCAAATTGAGAAGTACAAAACCAAAGAAGATTAGAATCTCAGACGTATTTACTACGTTTATATTTATTACTTTCCTATCCAGCTTCATCTAAATAATTATAGAACATATTGTTTTAGTACATTTTAAGATTAACTTCCAGCAGAGGGGTCTAAGTGAATTTTGTATCTCTGTCAGACACTGTAATATTTCTGGGTTTGATTAACATTTATCTCCATCAGTACCTGTAACTCCTTCAACACACAAGTAAATTCTGATGCAAGCCCCACCACCATTACTTGCTCTTTCTCCCCTACCCCACAGCACCTTGCTGCAATAAATAACCCATGTTTGGCTAATTAATTCTTGTAAATGTGTTGATACAAACCTCAGAGGTCCCTGATGTTTAATATTATGGTTAATATGGCAAAAGAGAAGCAGCATGTCTATGTGCACACGACACTTACTGCTGTACTTTACATTTTGGGTTTGCTTTATCTCCAGTTAAAAATAAGAATTCAAGTTTTTCCGTTTTTTTCTTCATGTTCAGTCTGAATGGCCAGAGTCATCTATTTGAACCTTAAAGTGATCATGTTAATAGCATTTGTGCAAGTATTTATTTATGTGGAATATCATGTGCTTCTTCCCTAATTTTTATGTTCTTGCTGCTGGCTGGTCTCTGTGGCATGGTTAGCATTTGGACCCTGTCTGCAGCAGTGGAAACCCCACATCCTGTGCCATTCACAGCATGCATCAGCACTGGTGTTACATGGACTTGAGACAGTCCATGGCTTGTTTCCTGCTCACAGAGCATGGGTTCCCAGCTGTCCTCCTCCATTTGGCATATCTCTGTGGCAGAACTTTTTGAGTCAGGCAAGGAAAAAAGAAAATGAGTATGATGCAAGCAGATGTGGGCTAGTGCTAGGCAAATCCCAGCTACAGGGGTTTGTTTCTGTGAACATTTATGGAGGTGTAAGAAAGTTCTACCACACAGCATGAGTCAGAGGAAATCGAGGTCCTGAACAAGAGGGAAAGGCTGAACTTCTGGGTGTGAGGCTGCTCAGCTGACCAGGATTGATGTTGTTTCAGCAGACAGTTTCTGATGGTCTCTAATGAAATCTCGTGCTAATGTGCGGCCATCGGCCGTTTTTATAAACTTGACATGCTTTTTTCTTTTCAGTTATAGAAAAATGAAAAGCTTTTTACTCAGACGAGTAAGGGCAAAGTCAGGCAGCACCATTTACCTGGGAATTCCATTAGTTCCTGCCAAATGCTGCCTCGGGGTGAGCAGCCCTCAAGCCTCACCCGTGAGGACCTCTAGGTGGAGCTCCGAGGCCACGTTTTGGGCAGGCTGTTCTTCGGTGGGAAACGCGCTCGCCCACTAGGCATCTCCATCGCAGAGAGCTGCGACTACACTGACAGCCAGCAGCCAGAAAGCCCATCCCTGCTGCTCCAGCAGCCACCAGCAAAAGCTTGCGAGGTATCAGCCATAAACTGTTTTCACCGTGGTTCTCAAGGCATAATTTCAGGATTCTTTCAGCAGTCGGCACAGGGATGCAACTGTCTGTGGGAGGTGATCTGGCATTTTCAAGCCAAGCTCATTTTATTTCACACGCTTCTGGTAATAAACTGAAGAGCAATTCCATGTGCAGGGCTGCCGGAGCCCGTGGCATTGGACTCCACATGTATCCCACGCAACTCTGCTGTGTCTCTGGCTGAGAACAGTGTAAGTTCAGTTTATGGCCTTGCTTACACTTTTCTCCCGTACAGAGGTAGGAAGACTCCTTTTGCCAAAAAAAACGACACAAGAGAGTCAAGAGATTAGTAGTAGCACAAGGCTTGCTCTTACTCCAGTTGGCTTGGGGAACCATCTGAGATAGTATGTGCCTTGTTTTTTCACTTACAAAAAGGGGAAAATTCTTTGACCCTCGGAGAGGGGCTCTGACGGTCAAGAAAGGCAGTGTTCTGTGCAGTTATTGCACCCTATTTCTGATTTGTCTACACCAGTCAGCATATTGCCTGCACCACAAATAGGAGCCAACAGGTCTATTTTAGGGCATTTACAGGTAGCTTCCATAGCACAGTAATGTCTAATCTGTAATGCAGTGGTCTCTAATAGCCCCACCTGCTCCCACTGAATGCAGAAGGAAAATTCAGCTCGGTTGAAAAGCCAAACAACAGAAACCAAACAAAGCTTAAACCAGTTGTTTCACATCTGGGTCATCCCTCTGCATATCTATGGTATGTTCCTGTTTCTCAAAATATGTATTTTCTCTCTCCGGTTAGAGACTGAGCAGTTGCAAATCCAGTCCTGCAAGCTGTACTTCTGTATTTCAGACTTGCCCAAATATTCTGAAGACAAGGACTGAAGCAAGACTGCTCCTGCAAGTTAAAGGTATCACATGAGATTAAAGAGCAGGATCAATCCCAGGCTTCATTATGAATGCCTTTGCCTAACACAGTTCACATTGACACTTGTTTCAAAAAGTAAAAATGAACAAGTAGGCAATACAAAATTAAAATCCCATCTGGTGTGCTAATAACAAAGCATATAAACGTGGGGCAAGGTATAATGAATGCAATTCATTTCCTCACATGAAAGAATGACCTCTATAACTCACTGGAGACTCTGCCACTTGTGAATTATGGGTCATTCCTTTTCTGGTGAAAATTACTGAATTTTACTGCATGATCATCTCTAGCCATGTATTTTTTTCTCCTTGTGTAAATTCAGAACATGAGGAAACATAATCCCGTGTTTTCTTGCATTACGTGCAAAGCAGACATCCCCTTAGCATAACATTGTTTAAAATTAAATGTGTTTTTATTGAGTGAAATATGCACATTTCTCTCATGGACTCAGTGACAAGAGTTTTGCTTAAACGTTGCATTTATTTTTGAGATATTGCTACTGTTATTTCTTAATCAGCTTTCCTGTATTTCTAGTACAGGTTGAATGCTTGAGTTTGATCAAAGCTTGTGCTATGCTGAAGAATATTTGTTACACCATCAATTTTATGCTTTAAAACTTCTATTTTAAGTTGTTTCAACTTAGCTGTGAACATTTTTTCTAGATTGAAACTTGACACATAGCACACAATGTCAGTTACGGTTAATCCCTTTTTTAAAAATAGATGATGATTATTATTTGCTACCCAAGAGCAATGTTTAAAAAGTAAAAAGAGTAAATGCTCCTTTTTAGACAATTTCCTCTGCCTGGGTAGCTGTTACTGAAACTAAAAACAGCGATGCCGCTAGGAATCAGAAGAGTCTCTTAACATGCAAGTTACTCTGTATACCAGTGGATTCTACACGAAAGAAAACATTTTTCCTTATATTTGACCATCTTTTCTGATATGTAAACTTTCAGCACAACACTGAAGCTTTTGTAGCTAGTCCTGCACTGCCTCAATTCCCACTGAAATGGCTCCCTGTACTGCCTAAATATTAACTATGGCCACTTTTCAGACTATGAAAACAGAGGCTATTTGGATTTGAATGTGCATTTATTTAAGTAGAATTTGTGGTCTTCAGGGTGAACAGAAGAGTTTTCACATGGTATTGCAGCAATTGATTGGCATTTCTGAGTGGGCTGTAAGTTCTACCAGGTACGGATATAAAGTCTCACTGATCTTCACCATCTTTTTATCACCCTCTTCTTACCAGTGAGTGAAATTATACTCTATTGACAATCAATGGAATTCAAGATTTCTTAAGCACTATTTGTGTTCAGCCTTGGTTTGGTCCAATATAAATCTATTTTATAATTCTTTTATAAAATTTCCTTTCATACTAACTAGATTGTGTGGCTAGTTGAGGAGTGTCATTGGAGAATGGCACTGTGAAAAGGCAAGTGTTACGATTATCCAACTCAGCCAGTTATTTCTGCAGGCAATATGTTCTTATGCTTCAGAAGAGTTGAAGAACCAGCTGGTTTGATGGTTAGATGTGCAGCACCAAGGAGGTGGTGTCCCACCCAGGCTCCAGCACCTCCTCCAGACAAGATCTGTTCAGGATGCTTGAGGTTAGCAGTAACAGTAGTGTTTCTTTTCTGACATGGGGCAGTTCAGGAAGGAAAACTGCTGTGGCAAGTATCCACATGGAGAAGTATAGTGGCAAAAAATGTTTGTAGGATGAGTGTCCCCCTTCACATGGTCATATCTGATCTGAGCTGCTCATGGGAAATTTCAGTACATCAGTTTTCAAAATTCTCTCCCAAATTCAAGTAGGTATCTGCAGCAGAAATATGCCAGATTTGCTTTTTGAATCACGTTCTTTCGTTTCACATGTCCCAGATAAAAATATCTATTAATAGTTCATAACACTTCCATAGAGCATATTTTAGCTGGCTTCCTTTATAGGTCTTTTGATTTAACATCTTGGCTATCTGTGACACTAGGGATTGACCGAGATGGTCCTCTCATGGTTGAAGAAATCTGTCTAACAACTCCTCTGAACAATAATTTCAAAATGAAATAAATTTTGTTTTTTATTTCTCTGATATGAAATTACAGTTCCTGTCTTAGTGTGCAGTTATTGGTGTTTGTCTTCAGCTCTTTTTGCCTTTAGTGACTTCTGGGTAGCAGAGAATTGGCACGCTGGAAATGCACAGAGAGATAATAACAGATCACTCCAAGGACGTTATCTGTTCTGCTAACCGTCTAACATACAGCAGGGAATATAATATGACAATAAAGCATTTATCTTCTCCTTACTGAAACATTCATGGTATCAAAACAAAGTTGACTGTTGCTCGATGGTCTAACATTACTTATCGCTTTCGATACTGATAGTAACAGCTGCTATTTTTTTTTCTGCCCTCAGACCGCAGGATTTCAGGAGATTCTAACTGAAATTGAAATTCTAGCTTTGATTGTGGGATGCTTATGTCACGACCTTGACCACAGGGGAACTAACAATGCCTTCCAAGCCAAGTAAGTTTTCTAGTTCTTGTTGCTTTAATTTGCTTTTCTTCCACAGAAGAGCAAAAAGTGACCAGGATAAAGAATGAAGCATTAATTTCAGGTTTCCTAGGCCAAGGCCAGCTATTCTTATTCTTGTATGTAGTGAATGATTAACTGTCTTTATCATTCTCTGTTCTTTTGGGTAATTGCTGGTTTGTCCTTTGTATTAGGCTGTTGAACTGACACTGTGTATTGAAATTTGGTACCAAAACTTGATGTCCTCTTCAGGCTGGTTGGAATGCTTGATGTTAAGCAAAAGCTCTTCAACTACTAAGAAGAAAATATGTAAAACTGAAATAATGCTTTCACAAAAAAAAAAAAAAAAAAACCCTTTCACACCAGTGTAGGCAAGCAGACATAAATTCCTAGCTCTGATACATATCATGCACAGCAGGTGCCTGGAGCAGTTGTCTCACCACATACCCTTCAGTTGTGCAGCATGCAGTGTCCCTGGCCCGTACAAATGCCCCCTCCCTGGCCTATCCCACCCTCCAGACAGAGCCTGTTCAGAGACATGCTGCAATGGCGGGGGGGCGGATTTGGGCACCAGAATGTGAAGCTGGATCTCAAAGGCAGATTCTTACCTACGTGAAATCTTACCCTCCAGGCTGTTTTCAATTCTAAAAATGATTTTTAATCTATTCAAAGTGCTTATAACCTGATTCACCTGCCATGACCTGAACATATTTTTACTGTCCAGTCTGCTGCCCTCAGATATAGTGAGGTAGAAGCAGGCTGTGGAAGTTTTGAGGGTACTTCTTACTGTGGTGGTAAGGGAACTCCCTTAATTGAGGTCAGATTCTTTCCAAAATCCATATTCCCTGAGAAAAGAGAGGGACATCAAAAAATATTCCCTGACAACATCCTGGCTGAGCTGTGAAACAAATCTGTCAGACACAGTGACTCCTCCAAATTCCATGTTGTTCTCTTGGCTTCCTAGGACCTCTACAGCCAGAATACAAGACTTTTAGGCTCTCTTGTCCTGCAGATCCAGTCATGTATTTTCAGCTTTGCGTGTTCTGCATTACTGCTAACCCTCAGTGTGATAGCAGAAAGTGGCCAAATGGTGGTCTAAATATACTTGAAAGGCAGGGTGATGTTGCATTGGCTTGTTTTGTCCTACCTTTTGCATAAATACTCTGCTGCACTGTGTGTATGCATGGGCTGCTGCATTTCTGGGGGCAAGTTGCCTCAGTGAACATTACTCAAACTGATGTTTCTGATATCCACTAAGCTGCCATTTCCTGAGCTATTGGTGTTGCTGTACAGTCTCAATGAAACAATGACACTGTCTGGATCTTCAATCACCATAGCAAGGAAAATCAATTGCAGTGCTCAGAAGACAGAGCTTATGGTGCAAAGGTTACCAAGCTCTGCTAGATGCCTTTCTGCAGCTGAGTCTTGAAGAGAATCAAAAAAGACGAGACGAATAGGAAGGAAGAGGAAGCTCAGCTGATTGATGTTTATGTTCCTAATTTAAAAAACCCAGGACCAAAGATTTACATTCTGTCTGTTTTAGGCTCTGATTAAGTTAACCACTTCTCCACTGTAACATTACACAACAATCTCCTTTGTGTAGAGGGGTGGCTGAGTTTAAGACAGAGGTTTCGGCACTAGACTGCTATCACTTACACTTCTTGTTTGACAGCAGAGTACAAAGAGGAGGCTACCATTTTACGACTCCATAAAGAAATTGCCGAAGACATTTAACAAAAGACAAACATTACCACACATGCATAAAACATCCCTGAAAACAGAAGCTGTAGTTTTCATAACAGCACCTATGATTTATTCCTCTAACCTGACATAAATTTAAGCATCACATTTTCTTATTTTATCTTCAGTGTTCAATACTGCTGTTCTGTGTGATGAAAGTTCAAGAGGTATATAATGGAGGCAGTATCACAGTTGTCTGAAATGGCTCTGTTATATATCTCAACACTATGTTCTCGAGGGATGATGTTTCCTGGACATCCTTCTTTCTAATATAGCTGGTTTTGATAATTAAATATCAATATGGTGCAGTTTTATAGTACATGCTCCTAGGAGCCTCTGTTTGTCTCTAATGTAATAATATCTTATTCTCATTTCTTTGGAAAAAAAACCCATGTTGTTGCTTTAGATCCCAGAGGTGAAGTCATGGTGAGCAGTAACTATTCTGACAATCCAACCCCATTCCCTCCTAATGATTCACAATTTTATAATTGTATTCTATACATTTTTTGTTCTTCAAACTTAGAAAACCCACCTGCTCTGTGCATTCCGAAGCTAATTTTGGTTTAGACAATAAACATTGTCTAAAATGTTGAAAAAATTGAGAAAATGCATTCCAAAAGATGCTAAACTTTACTTTTATATTCACTGTTCTCATTAGTGGGTTTTTGTTTACCTTTGTATTTTTTTAAGTGCATGATTTTACATGCAGACAGAAACTCACTGCATTTGCAGTTGATTTTTATTGCTGTGTTTTGGCTTTTCTTATGAGTTTGTAATCAACTACTGTAAGACATTGTGTTTATAACTATCAAGAATTGAAAACGGTAGCAAAACAGCCACTCCTAGCTCAGGGATGTTACTGTTTGTCTTTAATGCACCGTGGTGTGCCTGTACTGCTGCATTGCTGAGACACTTTGAAAGTTACATTACAAAATTTCATTCATTAGTTCCAAGAAAATCTTTAGTCAGCTGATAATATTTAGCAGAGGCTGTAACATAAATGCTTTGTCTTTAAATTAGTATTTTGATCTGGTCAACTCTCTTAAGTGTGGTTGTTGAAATGGAGAGGGAGCATATAGCTACGTGCTTTTGTTACTAAACTGTCTCTGAAATCTGCTTTGTAAGCAGACGTGCAGTATTTGTTGACTCCCCATGTTCTGCTTCAGGAGTGGATCAGCCTTAGCTCAGCTCTACGGCACCTCTGCTACCTTGGAACACCACCACTTCAATCATGCTGTCATGATTCTCCAAAGTGAGGTACAAAAGCATTACTATTAATCTCACTGTAAGCTGTTGGGCAGTTTCAGCCAGAGAAAGGAAATACCACACACACTACCTTTTTAATGCCCTCTCCTTGAAGGATTATTTATTGGTTACCACAAAGGTCACAACTAGCACAAAATTAAGCAACTACAAATGCTGATCATAGAGCCCAGAGATTATATTTGTCTCAATCAGCTAGGGGCAAGGCGAACATATCCTAATCATATTGTCAGCTTTTCTCAGCCTTCTTACATATATCCTGCTCAATGGTTTATAGGTACGTGAAACAAGCTCTTACGTTTCCACACAGGCCTTGTATTCAGAGCGTCACAGCCATCCTTGACTGGACAAATTTAATTTATTTGACAGTCTTTCTGTAATCAGTAATTTCACGAGGGTTTTACATAATTTTACTTAATTACTTAGGAAAAAATATCAGTAATATCATGCTGTCTAAAGTACACTAGTTGTTTTGCAGATAGATGTAAAGACGTAGTTCTTGCTCAGAATAACATACATATAACAGCATGGAGCATGCATTACCCCAGAGATGTAGTGAGAAAAGAAGGATGTGTTTTCTGATTTTACACAGATAGCTTGTTACAAAATGCATCCAGTATATATAAAAACAACAATGTTATGCATGCAGCAGACTTGGAGACCATATGCTGATCTGCAGTAGCTTTGAAGAGCATCTGGGAATGTCCTGTAGTCACAAATGGAGATGGGGTGATGTCTTTCCCTCTGTGTACAATGCCACAGAGATTAGCCATGGGACTGTGGCTTTTTCTAGACATTATATTTGAAAAGTAAACATAGGAAAGGGGAGGACTGGCATGAGATCTAAACAGCTCAATCTGCTCAGCCTAGACTAGCTTGTCCAAAAGGTGATCCTAGGAATTAAATGGTTCCTTACACTACCAGGGAAAGGCATAAGAAAAAGCAGCATTCCAAAGTAAAACAAACTGGTTTAGAACCGGAAAAAAAGAAGGTTTGTTTTGTTTTTCTAAACCAATCAGACTGTCCAGTCCCTGGAACAAGCTTTCCTGAGATACAGTGATTTCTCTGGTTCCTGAAATCTTCATTCTAACTGAGTATCTCTCTGAAGACAGGCTCAAGTCTGAAGACAGATGCAAGTCAAATACAAGTCCTCCCCTTTGACCATTCAGTCCTCGCCAGGTCCTCATTTCTAGACCTAAAAATAAAACCTACGTGATTTTTAATCCAATAGATTCTGTTTGCTAATGGAACACTGCACTTTTTAGTTTGGATCCTACAATCTACTTAAAGATACACCAAGATTCACTTAAAAATTCCCCAGCTGAGCAGTCAGTCTCCTCTCTCAAATAAACTGAAATTAATTTATATCCTATTCACTAATAAACAAGCTTTAGATTCTGAAATCCTTCTCAATATTCAGGTGAAAAGAAATAATAATTTGTCAGTGAAGACCTTCTTTTATGAGTGGCAAAATATTTTTTTAGTCCAAACACTACCTGATCTATTAAAAAATACCGTCTCTACCTCCAGACCTTATCTTGACTGTGTCCTCAGACCATCACAGTTACAGCAATCCTGCTGCTGCAAAATTCTTGGGTTTAAGGGCATTTTAATTTTCCTAAGCAGTAGGTGGCACTGCATACTGAATGTGTGCATTACAGCGCTAACTACCACCAAAATAAAACTCTGTTTAGCAAGAACCTCATTGTTTCTACAGGTGATTAGGAAAAAAGAGAAAGGGTAGTGCTTTTAATTATGTGAATTTAGTTACCTGTGACTAATGTCACAAAGATCACCTCTTAAGCTTGCTTACATTTAGAATTTTCCATTAAATTTATATAAGTTTATTTCCTCTAGGATTTCGTAAATGATAGGATCTCTGTCCCTCTCAGTTTTCAGAAATTCAGTTACAAACGGACCTTCCTGCTCTCAAATACAAATAGTAAATAATTTGTTTCATTCTGGCCTCAGAGCACCTTTCAAATTCTTAATCCATGATCCCTTAAAAAGTAGCTTATTTGGCCTACAAAGGGCATTTAAACTGCATAAAGCTGTGGGGTTTCAGCCTGCATAGGGAATGCCTGTATGCACTGTAAGGCAATGCAGTAATCGGCAGAGTGAGCAAATGGACTGTTTTGAATGAAAAACTGATTTAATGTCTTTGACTGCTCTAATAGCAGTTTGTGTGCCTGCAAGCAGCAGCACAGATAAAACTATTAGGAGCACAACTCAAAAGCTGCAAGGCACTGCTCTCCAAAATATTTAATAAGAGAAAAGACTGAGATGTGTTCACAGTTTTTCCTCATAAACTGAATCTATGCAGGGTCAGAGCAAAGAGTAAATCTTTCCTCAAGAGGCTATAATTTCAGCAAAGTTTAGAAGAACAGTCCAGGCACTTGATTACAATTGTCAACTCTTCCACCCCAATGTAATCTCAGCAGTATTAACATTATTATTTTGTCACAGTTTTGCCATGAATCAGAAAAGGCCTCTGAGAGAGGGAAACAGTAGACTAAAGAGACAGAAAGCCTTTTAAAAACCTGTATTGATTGCTAGCACTTTACCTCTTTTATCTCTTTCATTATAGGGTCACAACATCTTTGCTAACTTGTCCTCTAAGGACTACAGCGACCTTATGCAGCTTCTAAAGCAATCGATACTGGCAACAGACCTCACTCTGTATTTTGAGTAAGTATTGGCGTTTCTAGTATTTGACAAATGAAAATTCAAAGAACTTACTCTAATGACCTATTAAATACCAATAAGGGTATATAATATGAGAAATTAGTGTTTCAATCTGTGGTTGAATAGATTTAGTCTAATACTTAGTATATCTTGTGCACTTGAGATATTTGTATTAGCCTAAGTAAGTTTTGCTTTTATGTGTAACATGACTGTATCAACAAAAAGCAAGTGAAATTCTAGACTTCTGCTTTAAGCCAGTTACAGCTCAGTCCTGTAATTCTTCTGTCCCTTCTATGATAATTTCTTAAGGTATGTATAAAAACAATAACATATTTTAATTCTTTTCCACCATTTCTGTTTCTAAACATGTGTGCTAGGAAATACTGTATTTAGTTATAGACCCAGTTGCAGAGGTAAACAAACACATTGCTGCTTTGAAGACAAATTATGTCGATTTGCATTACATGAGAATAGGTCTTAAAAAGCTTAACTCACGAGACTCTCTTTCATCCAGTTTTCTTCCTTTTCCTTGTTTACAAATCAAATCTGGAAGTAGACTTCAAATTGGTGCTATTTTATGCTTTTCAAATATTGTTAATTATTACCAAGTTCTCCCCAGTAAGTATGCGTGTGACTGTGCATGTAATCAGAAGTATCACCGTCACATTGGACTTTTGACATCCCCCTCTGGCACAGCCAGGCTTACAGGGAGAAGTGCTGCTGGGTGCACAGTTTCTGCATACTACCTTCCTAGTCTTGACAGTAATTCATCCTTAGGATTTTTTTGTTTGATGTCCATTAGTGTCCTCTCCTGTATAGTGCTGGTAGCATTTAGTAATGTTTTTCTTTGGGTGGTATACCTGGATTCAGCCCCTCCGTTTTGCTCATGGTTGATAATAAACCAGGTTTCCAGAAAACTTCAAGTCTTTACCTTGAGATTGTTCATCTATATCAACATTGTGTCTTTAACTGTTAACTGTAAAAATACTAAGTGAGATGCTGCAATGTTTGCTTTGTCTTTTTTTCCTCAGTGTTTGATTACTGTGCCAAGGGCTGTTTCTAAACAGTACTGCAGTAGACATGCTGATGTTCGTTAGTTCCTGTAGCTGTTGTCAGAAAAACTGTATTAAGAAAGGCTTTTAGTGAATAGTTTTATTATAAATAACTTCTAAACATTAGTCTTTGAAGAAATTTCTGATTGCTGACAGGAAAATCCTGAGTACAATTAATAACCCCTTTTAAGCATACTCTTTTTGAAGCTGTCTATTAGGACTGCTTGTTAGCTGGGTGGCTGGTATGACAGGGGAATTTGCTGACAGCTTGAAGTGAGATACAGTGACCACAAGGATATCTCAGTATGGGTTTTCCTGTTTCACCACAAGTAACAAGTGCTGCAGAAATGTTTTGCGCTATCAAGGAAGACATGAGTGGCAGGGTGACTGCCCTGGCACAGCCCCATATGTTCTTCCTACCCAAATTCCTGTAGCCCCTGGAAGAGCCAGAGAGGGCCCATGGCAGTGTCCTAAGAGGGAACCCAGTCCAGACCCTGATGTGACGGAACTCTCTTCCCTGCCTGCCTTAGGTTGAAAACCTCCATGGCCAAGTTGTCTTTCTAGTTTTAAATCAGGGAAATAATGTCCAAAAAGGGTGAACTTCAAGGTTATTTTTCTTTGCTTGTAATTGATTTTTATGTACTACATGGATCAGAAAACTTTTAGCAAATGAGGCTTCTTTACTCAGAAGTCTGCAAATGAGTTATCTTTTCCTCTAGTGTTATTATGATTCATTAATCTGGTAGTTGTTATGCTACTTGACTTCCAAAAATGCCTGAAAATCACTCCTTGGAAACAATGATTTACAGTCCTTAATGCCTCCCTATGTGAACAGATGTTTCCGCACAAGTACCTACCTTGATTTTTTCAGTTTGCTACATCTTCAATATTCTTATAGAGGAGGAAATTCTCATATCAGTATTCTTAGAATGCCTAAACCTAATGATAGCAGACTCCAGCTTGCTAAACAGGAACAAAACTTCAGGCAGACCAAAGCTTTAGAACCTTCTAAAGACACTACTTTTCTACAAACAAACGCAAAGATGATTTCAGTGAAATACCAGATGGAAAATGTACTTGATTTTAATAGATAATTCTAGATAATGATGCTTGCAGATAGTACAGCAAGCAAAAGCATGGAACCAAAATGAAGTTTATGGAAATTCACTCAAATGATATCTTGAGCCACTGGGCTGTAGAGCAACTGGATTTGCTATATATAGCAAGACAACTTTCCCTTCCAGGCAAAATCCAGCCAAAGTTACTTAAAGACATTACAAAATTGTTATAATTCTGTCTATTTCTGAAATCCTGGCATATTATATTTGCTTAATAATAGCAAACCTCTTCATTTTGGATACCATGCATAAGTTGGTTACTACCAACCAGTAGCAAACACAAAATTGTTTCCTTGTACCATGGCTGCTTTCCTCAGGCTAACTCCTTCCTACACTAGAAATTCTCTGTAGAATTGGACTACTCCTCCTGCATTCATTTAAATGAATTTCAAAGAAAAGGCTTATTTTAAATTTTTTTAGCCTAACATAGGGCCTTGAAACTCACATTTGCACTTACTGTTTATGGATCTCTTTATTTCAAATGTGAATGTCTGAGGTTTCTGAGATGTCACCTTCGTGAGCTTTTAGCTTTAAGCATTCTTACCTGTTTTTTGTCCATTAATACATGAATTGCCCAGAACATCTAATACTTCAAAATGAAATCTTTACCAAATTTTGCATTGTTAGACTGGGGACTGAAATACAGGATGGAAAAATCCACTGCTTGCTCTCTTAGAGAGTCTAGTTGTTGATCTGGTCAGGATTAGGCTGGTTTTAGATTATGTGCCAACTACTCTTGGCCATTAACATTGTCATTGTTGCAGCAGTTATTTCCACTGGAGCCATGATGCTATGACTTTGTTTCAGAGAACTGAATTTTGTTTTCTGCACGTGTGGCTTTGCATTGTCCCAGCAAATTTTGTAATGTGAAACTCCTATCTTATTTCATGAGGGATCAGATATCATTATGTAGCTTTATATCTCTGCTCTAGCTACTGTTCTGAAATCCATTAGAGAAAGGCCCTATAGTAGAAGTGACTGGTGGTGATGCAATGTATGACAGTCAGGAACCAGAATAATGGAACATATCCCACATAAAATACTGTCCATTGACCAAGGGCAATGTCCCTGGCAGTGTGAATCTCCTCGGGTATAAAACCTGTGCTGGCTGCTGTCAGTCTGCTTTCAATAATCATTGTTCAAAATATGATGAAGTAAATGTAGAAAATAAATACAAGACTCTGCAAACTCTCTCTTGTTGGAGAATCAAACTACATTTCCAATTAACAGAGTCTCCTATGAGATGGGGCACTGGACTGTTACTCAGAACACAGGTATTTGCTTTCCAGCTTTGATGCTCCTATGTTGTGTTACTCTGGGCAAGTTGTTCCATATTTTTGTACCTCAAGTTCTGCTGGATTTGGGGCAGGATCTGTTTCATATTGTAGTCACGCTGCATGCAGTAAGAGCTGCTCAGTCTCAGTGCCATAAAAAGTTACAGGCTATGGTGAGTCAGAATTTTGGTACTTAAAGGCACCAAACAAGCATTAACATGCCCTGGCTCATGTTTTGTCCCTCTTTGAGGACATAGGGAAGATATTCCAGAAGACAAAGCATGGAACCAACCAGGGAGACCTACTTTCTAGTCAATTAAGAACAACTAACTCGAAACATCTGCAGCTGCTGTGTCTCACTGTTCTGTTCTGTGTGCTGGAAATAACAGGAACTGTGCATCTCTGAAAAACCCTCCAGGATACAGAAGTAAAAACTATTTTGCAAAGACAAGTAAAGAGAAGTGTGTAAATATTTCAGGGGTGTTTCTATCGTCTGTCTGTCCACTGCTGTAGTTGAACATTTCATGCTTCCATGGAAGACTGAACATTTTGGTACCATTTATTTCCTTATCTTCAGAGACCATAAATACAATATTGCTTTTACTAGGCAACTCTGACATTGATAACAGACATTTATAGAACATGTTCAGATATTAGTACGTTTCGCTTAAATGGACTGTCAGTGTAATGACTTTAACAATAATGCATGAGGCGCAATGATATCATGTCATCCAGAGAACTGTGCTTCCACTGCAGTGTTGCCCTAAAAGTGTCTTGTTTCCTTCTCTGAAAACCTGTTTTGTTGCAGGAGACGGACCGAGTTTTTTGATCTTGTCAGTAAAGGTGGTTATGATTGGAATACAAAAAACCACCGAGAAATATTTCGGTGAGCACTACTATTTCTTGCTTTCTGGTTATTTCGAAGTGAAGCCATAATTGTTTAAGGAATTTCATATGTCATGAGGACTTTGAGTAACAAGATAAGATAGCTTGTTTTAACTGTATGATTCATGATATGAAATATATGGTATGATTTCTAAATGTTACCAAAGAACAAGGATGTAATCATTGTGACCTCACCTTCTCCATTCCCGTTTCTGCCTTGACACTGTCATGTTTTCTTCCCTTTCTCCCAGCCTCACCAGTTACTGCTCAGCCCTTCTACTCTTTCTCCAGAAAGCATCAGTATTCCGCCTCAGGACACAAAGATCATTCTTGTCCCTGTTCCCTCCTCCTCTCAGCTGTTTTCTTTCACTGGCCATGCTTCCCTCTGCTCTTCTAGTCTGTACCTGGGAATTTGCAGATAATACGGTACTCTTCTAGCCCTCAAAAATGATCTGAGCATGCATCCTATTGAAAACCTCAGACATTGTGGGTGGTTTGAGTATACCAGGCTTTTGAGACAATAAAATGTGTGCATTTGCATATGCATGCCTGATTATGTCTCATTTTATCTGAAATTTCATTAAAATTCTGTTTCCTTTTGGTCTTTTGACCAAAATAATGGCCATTTTCTATTTTCCATACCATTTCACCCATTCCTAATTTTAGATTCAGGCAATATATTTGATGTTTCATTTTCAGTGCCCTTGTTCTTCATTTAAACTTTCTTAGACTTTTATCTGCATCATGTACTGTACATAAACGCTTTCTACAGCTGAATGGTTTCTTTCTCCTAATGCATATAAAACATGGCTGTAGCTGGGTATTAAACTACAGTGGAACAGTATAGCTCATAGTAAATCTTAAATTTTTATTGTAGATGAGCAGTAGAAACCGCTTAAACAGTGTCTGGGTTGCCTCCTGTTATTATAGGATCTCTTGCTACAGCAGTCACTTTTACAAATAGGCATATAAATTAATCCAGTTTGCAGGTGTTATTATATAATAATACCCTTACTTATATCATGTGAAGCACATGCTTTCTAGTATATTACAGGTATTAATGTAAGTAGTGTTAGAAGCATTGCAAAATTAGCAGTTAACTCCCTTGCAATATCATTCTTAGCATGCAATGCACAATACCAAAATTCATCATCTGACGACCTGCAACGCATTAGGCTTCCTAGGCACAATTGTGATGTAAAAGCTATGCTGATGGCTGAGATTTTAAATATGTCATTCTTTTCTGGAAGTAAAGACGGTGCCAGGGCTGACATTTTATATATCTGTATTATTTATTTATGCACCCAGAGCAGAGTTGTTTAGAAATACAACAAAGGTTGATTCAGCTTGTATTGTTCATTTCTGTTTTTCAGATCAATGCTAATGACAGCCTGTGACCTTGGAGCTGTGACCAAACCGTGGGAGATTTCAAGACAGGCAAGTCATGATTAATAGCAGGGCTGGGAGGAGGAGGGACTGGCAGGCCAATATTCCCAGGGCCCTGGCTTACAAGGGACCAAAACTGGAATCAATTTACAGCGGTATTAATGCTATAAAAAAATAGCAGGGGGGTTCTGCAAGAAATGGTTTATTGCATAATATTTCCATGTATGCATGCTGGTGAGCAGCATGTAGGTACCTGAAGAGATCTGGCTTTACAGCCTCTTCTCTTATGAACCTTTTAAATTCATATAAAAAAATGGATGGATTAAATAAAAAAAGCATTAGCCACACATAGATGCATTTACTTGGTTTTGTCACAAAGTTTTCCTTGGCAGTGGCAAAATCTTCCCTAAATCTAAAATACGAGCAGATGATCTGTAAACACCGATTAACATAAAATATTTGGTACATATGAGAGGAGAAATGTGTTCTTTTTCTCAGTATTGATGGAAAAGAAGTGCAAGTGTAGTATTGAACCTTTTTTAGCATTCTTTACTTGGAAACAAACAAAAATTCAGGCCTCTGCTGCTGAGTAGGCTCCTTAGAAATGCACGTAATACATATCTGCACATACATAAATATACACATACATATATAAATGTACATTTATATACAATACTCCTAAATACACGTGAAAATTGGGTCCAGCATTGGCAAAACAATTACAAATGTGAGAAAGCAAGCTGTCCCAAAAGTCTTGTCCTTTACCACATGATTTTCCCTCTTGTGGGCATCTTTCCATACTCAGCATCCATCCTTATTATCTCCTGTATCCATGCTAATAATTCCGTCCTTAATTGGGGCCCAAAAGAAGCTAGTAAAAATCAGGATGTGTAGGGTTTTGGAAGAATATACAGCATCAGGAAGAGAATACGATATACACCTGTGCAGCTGAGTGTCACAAAGCACCTGGAGGGAGTTTGATTGGCTTAACAGCAGAGTGATGACGAAAAAGATGCAGTGAAAAAAAGGAGCTAAACCAGATGAATGGTGAGGCAGGAGCTTTTCTTGGGGAAGGACAAAGAAGTAACAGGAGATGAAAGGGACATACAACTGTTATGTGCACATTAACTCAGTAAAAACAAAACCAAACCACATTTATGTGGTGAGGGCTTCAGCTCAGCTTGCAGCTTTGTCAGATGAGACTTTCTTGCTTTTAGAAGCAGACCATGACAATAGCCCATTTAAGGCTGTTACTCTACTTTAGTATGGTCATCTCCCATGGAAATCATAGAAGTTGCCTGTATCCTGGGAAAATGAGTCACAAGATTTCTCTGTAACCACAACTGCAGTGTGTGCAGTCCCTCCTCAATTTTCCTCTTTAACCCAGTTAGCTTCTCCCTTTGACAGCCAAAATGTCAGGTAGGGTCTGTTTTCCATGTTGTCAGTCTTTGTGCTCTGGTGCTGAACTAGGGCAGAATTCTCTGACAAGCTGTTGTTTGTTTTTTTATTATTATTCTTACTACTTTTGAAGTCTGCAAATGAAAATATGTCTGCAGCCTGGTGCATAACCTTAAACCTCCAACCAAATCAAAGGTCCCATTTGAAACATTACCTGTTTGAGTGGAGAGGCTGATAAGTCCATACAGGGAAAACAGAAATAGTTGGACCTCGAATGTGCCAAAAGGAAAAAACCCAAAACAAACCCACCAC
>JAOEHY010034807.1:0-23738 GCA_025447955.1 Psilopsiagon aurifrons | reverse complement strand
AAAAAAAAAAGAAACCACAACATGAAAAGTGACAGATAAAGATTAAAATACATGAATCAAAGGAAATACAGCCTATATGTAAGAAAGAAGAATTCATGAAGAGATGATAGGGAAAGGCACACAAGGAGTACAGGATCAAAATAGCAGTGACAGGCAAGGGTGAGACTAAATCTGTATCATTTTTATACAATACACTTGGCAAACTGTTAATTGCCTCTAAGTTGTTAAATTATTCCTCTATCTGGAGTATTGATCCAGGATTTTATTAGTGCATTGGGATTACATACATTATAAAGTTCCAAACTATGTGATAGCATAGCTCAAGATTTAAGAGTACTTTACGACATCACTTCACCCACTTCAAATTTATTTCAGTACTCCTTATTTCAACTGTAAAAAGCTTTAGATTTGTGAATGTTAGGAAAATGCAGCTGCTAGAGCAAGAATTTTTGAGATTTTATGAAGTGTAGGTTCTCTGCTTAGTTATGTGCTTTTGTGCGTCAGTGTTACAAAATTATTTCCTAGCTTGAATTTGCTTCAAAGCAATAAGGAGGCACGACAGGAGCATTAGGAACCAAATGCCATCTTCAGTAGATTAGTTTCCCTTTTTTGCATCTCAAACGTCACATAAAAACGGCTACATTCAAAGCTCCACACGTAACAAGAACAGTACATAAAGGCTACTTTATCAGGATTACTCGCTGTTTGACTTCCTAAAATTCCTGATGATTCCATAACCAATTCTGGTTTTAAATCTTGGGCTCTTCCAAGAAGCATAGACCTCATCTGTGAATAGAACATCTTCATTCACGAAAGTCAGAAAGATGCATTACAGCTTCGAGCCCACTAGTTCTTGGTTTTGATTCAGTATGATAATCACAATCTAACTTCATATTTAGATATGCAGAGCCGATAGTGATGGCAGTCATGCAAAAAAAGCAAAGCCTAGTGGGGAAAAAACCCTTTATGATTTCACATTAAATGAAGACAACAGATGTTATTAGTTAATTAATTTTCTTTTATAAGTGGTATTGTTTATATAGGGCAACAGGCTATAAATACCCAGAGAGCTCTTGTGCATTTTACAAAGCATTTTTACAGACATAATTGTGGATGCCAACAAGAAGCTATAATTTTCTATTCTGTCCTTAATACTTTAGTTACACGTAACTGCATTGAGTACTACCTCAACATTACAATGTAATTCCAACACTCAATTCCCTATCAAAGGGATGCGTGCCTATCAGTGATTACGGCTGTTTATACACCCTGTATGCCCAGTCTTGAAAACTATACAAACACGTGCCTGACACCACTCACATAGGTTAAGCTATTCACTTCTTTACAGTTAAGCACAGACTGAAGCCACAGTCTGAACAAGAACTCATTACCCTAAAAATTATGTAGCGAGAACTCTAATCATTATCTTGATTTATGTTTTAGGCAGCTGAGCTGGTAACCAGTGAGTTCTTTGAACAAGGAGACAGAGAAAGATCTGAACTCAAACTCACCCCTTCAGTAAGTTTTAATAATTTCTGAAACAGTTACTAACTTGAATAGGGTAAGAAAATATTGGGTGCGTTCAGAAAAATTAACTGTATTTTCCATGTAAAGAAAAATCTTGGAATACATACTCTGTCTAATAAGGACATGCCATATATTAGATCCTAGCATAAATAAAAGCTTTCCAGTCAACTCAGTCACTTTGTATTAAGCCCTTTTCTCCATTTTCTGTACCTATTCCCAAGATTATTCTGTCAGTCAATTTTCTAAGCAGTAGGTATTGTTTTAATACACAGTATTCAAGTAAAAATCACCAGCTACCTATGGAAATCAAAATTGTCAGATTTAGTTTATGATGCAGCTGGTTATTTGACGTGACAAATGCAGAAAAGCATTTCTATAGATATTCAACTAAATATAAAACTGTGATTAAAAGGATAAATCGGTATTAAGTGGAATATTGGCAGATGGGTATAAAGTGTCAAACAACTAGGAAAAAAGTTTTATGAACGTTTTCAGTGAACAATTTGAAGAAAGAGCCTTATCCAGGTTATCCTTATCCAACACTTCAAAGTGTGGTCAAGCCATTGTCTGGAAGCAACAGGAGAAGGGTAACAAAGTATTCTGAAGAATTTACTTTGCAAGCCATCACAAATATGTTTATATTTCCTAAAATAAAAAGACCATTGCAGTGGCTCAGACTCACTTTCGCTTCAGTAATACTCACACCATGAGCCTGTGGTGATGTAATGAAGGAAAAAGGTTAGAGTATGTGGTAAAAAATACTTAGGTACAGTAAATGGCTTTTCACTTTTTTATACTGTCAGAGGTTCGAACATTACTGAATTTCTTCCCTATAGTAGTTTTGTGTGTACATCTCAGAAAAAAAATGATAGCTATAGTCCAGTAGAAGAGTTATCAGTCAGTCATGGTATTCACAATTCTGAGCCTGAATAACTACAAGTACCATTTCACATAATAGGGATGGAAGTGCCTTTCCTGCCTTGTATATAAAATTTGCAAAGTGCATTTCTCATGCTAATGAAGCAAAACAGGAAATGATTTTATTTTAACACCCCCATTAACATTACTGTCTTTAAGTACAGATGAATTCCAGTGAAAATGGCTCAGTTCCAGCAACCTTAAGAGTTATTTTAAAGTGTGTTACTACATCTACATTTTGGACATACTGTAGACTTGGTAGAAATGCAGAGAAAGACTAAAGCCCAGAGCTGTCTTCTGGACTTGTGTCTTCTGAAAACCTGCATCGAACAGCCCAGACAGCTGGGAAAGAAGAGTGTACTATAAATCTTTTTACTGTTGCCTCCATCACAGGAGCTCTCTCACTCTTTTTTTGGACTCTACAGTCCACACCAAGGTACATAGTAATTTATGGGCCACATGCTTTGAAGCCATACATCTTGAAGGAAGATTTTCCTCTCTGCTTAGTCCTTCAGAACTTCAAAAAAATCCAGTTAACTCATGTATTAAGCATTTTATGGTGGGAAATAAAGCCAGTAAATAACTCAGGTTCATCAGTTCTAACAGTTGATAGCCAAGGGTCAAAATCATAGCTCTCATGTACAGTTTTACCACATTAATGGGAATTTTTAAACAAGATCAAATGCTGATCTATTTCATGACGTATTGCTATGACAAACCACCTAGATAGATATCGCTGCTAATCAGACAAAAGAGCTGGCAATCAGCAAGATAATGCCATATTCTCTTACAACTCAAGGACTTTTTTCTTGCATTGTGCTTGTAATATTCTGAAAATGACAGGATTTTTCAAAACTATGTAAATAGGAAATACAGAATTTTTCAAAATCAAACCCAAGATTCTCATTTAAGACCACAGAGTTCCTGAATCTTAGTCCTGGCCTTATTTACATATACTGAGTGATACCTGTATGTCAGAATGAGCAGGCTACTACTAGAAGAATTCAACCAGACATTGAATGTAATGTAATTCGTATAGTCTGAAGTTTTGAGAAGGCAGAGAAAGAAAGAAAGTTTCCACAGGAAACATCAACCTTGAGGAGATGGCCCCAGAATAAGAACAGACTTCCCAAAGAAAAAGACAGAAACATTTAAAACTTAGCATATCCCGGAGCAACTGGGAGGGAGGGAACCAGCCCAGGTCCACCACTGTTCATTTGGCTAAGCTGGAAAAGCCTACATGAGAAATGGGAAATTTCTACTCAAAAGTATCTACTTTACATTTCTACAGGAGGTTTCTTACCAGCTCAACTCTGACTTGTGGAGCGTTTATTTTACTCCACAGAGTTACAAAATTCAAATACATTCAGCCTACAAATTTCAAAACAGAATTGAAAATAAAGTGTCTTTTTCATGCCAGACAAAGCAGTAGGAAGACTATTGCAAAGATTGATTACAGTTTACAAAGTGTTCTGGTTGTGAGAATTTGACCAGAGCTCCAAAGGGCTGGATGATGTGTCTGTAAAATACTCCAGTGTAATAAAGCATGATGGTTTTGTTCCCTTCTCAATTCAGGCCATTTTTGATCGGAACAGGAAAGATGAACTACCCAGGTTGCAGCTTGAGTGGATTGATAGCATCTGCATGCCACTGTATGAGGTAATTTTTACTTACTGTTCTTGTAGAGTTGAGAGAAGACTGTTGTTCCTGTCTCTAGGGAAAAAGACTTAGCTTGCAGTGCAGCCTTGAAGGCTATTTGAACTCTGACTTTACCAAAAGTCTGAACTCTATGCAGAAATCTTCAGATTCCCTGAAGGTGGTAACATCTATAAATGTAATTCCCTACTAAATAATAAAAGCTGATAGGGCAACCTTTTAGTTTATTACATTTGAGACAAATAAATTCTCATCATGGCAAGGTGTGGAGTGGGACAGCCTTGTTACGTGCTGCTGTCCAATCTGTCCAAATAAGTGTGACCCAAAGGGAAGCACAAGGCTGAACCTTTGCACTCCCTTCTGGCTCCATTCCATGTTATGGGACAATCTAGGCCAAGCCTTTAAGGTCAGTGACAAATGATCTGTAGTTTAACCTATGTGCTGTTTAACCTGGAGTTTCCTCTTTCAATCAAGCTTCCGCACAGATTGTGTGAGCGCTCGATACAAGTGCTCAAGTATTACTTTGTTAAGGCTGTAGACGACCAGAATAATGCTTCCCTCTTTTTGGATTAAACCAACTTCAGAATCTGACTTATGTAATATAAGCTTCATCATTTTAACTTGTCTCTTACCTGTACAGAAAGGAGAGCTACACAGGCAGGATAAATGCAAAATAACACTAGAAACATAACCATCAATAACCATGTCAGCCACTCTTCCACTTACTCACTGAAACCACACTGACATCTTATGCCACTAAACTACCAATTTTACCAATGGGAACATCGGGGTGTTCTCACCAGGTAGTTTTGGGGAACTGCAACACATTCTCCCTGTTACCTCACATCTCCAAGCAATGAATGGGTCAGTGATGATACAAAGTCAAGAGCTGGAAAGCAGGTACCAGCTCCCAAGTTAACATTAAACTGCTGAATTTGTGCCTGAATATAGCTTTCCTGCACACAAATAAAAATGGATTGGCAGTTCCTTTTCATCTTATAGACCAGCTATGTTACCAGTAGCAGACAGTGTGCTTCCCTTGCTCTCTATGCCTTGTAGCATCTGAGGCTGCCACTGTGACAATGAAGTGACTGCCTACCAGCAAAGGCAACTCCTGTTGTGTGACGTGGACAACATGCGCTTGTGTAAACATTAAGGGGTGCTACTACCTTGCTAGCAGATCCTGTCCCTTTCTCAGGACAGTCTTTGTCACGATGAAATAAAATGAAGCTACAACTTCAAACAATTACAGCAAAGCAAGCACAGAAGAAGAATATAAACCCATATTTTTTTAAAGTACCAAGATCATTTTGTACAATGGAGGTGGGGGGATGACAATTGATCTTAGACAACAACTCTTAAAATAAAGTTCCTTACAATATAATAGTTCATGTTACACTAGAATGCATATTGTACCAGAATTCTTACTTGTAATAGCATCTGTAATCCAAAAATGTATGTTAAAGCAGGAAGAACTGATAATCAGCCTATCCTCTGCATGAGGAGACTACATCTGAGCATTAAAGCTCTGGTTAGTTAGCTCCATCTTAGCAGGAGTTCTCTGGGGAATATATTCACATCTGATTTCCCTGCTTTCTGCTGTCTTTGCATCATGCTGTGCAGCTATTAGCCTGCTGCTCAACAACTTAAAAAAGAGACACCATCAAACCTGGAAGTCATTGCAGCACCAGCCTTAGGGGTAAACAGAAAACTTGATGTCATAGTACCACACTGCGGGAGATTCTCTTCAATGTGGAGCCAAGTTTTAATTTTCATATCCAGCTTAATCAAACCTCAATACACATATCACATCAGCAATGTACTCAGACATTGTAAATTCTCCATTTAGGGCCTGCTGAACACTACAACTAGGGACAAGTCCTAGAGTTCTTTTTTCCTTCCACATACAATCTTTAAAATTCTAGCCATTGTAATATGTTGTAGTGACTGCATGTGGGGAGAAAATGAGTTACACCATTACAAATACAACATAAAGAGGCAGAGTGGCAGCTGACAAATTGGTAAAATCTTAGCAGTACTTATACTGCTCACTAGCAAAGTGCTTATAAAAACCATATGTTTGAAATAAAACATTTGACACTCATTTTGATACCAGAATTACAGCATTAAACCATACAGAACAAAATGAAGACTTTTGCAAGTAGTCTTTTCCATGCCAGTGATTAAAAGTCCTGAATCCATGTGGCCATATCCTAGCACCCAGAGCCCCGAAGGGAACGCTGTGGGGAATGTGTGCATGCATTTCAAAACAGTTGCTACAGCAGGACCTAATGCTGTGCTTGGTGTTATTTGACACTCGCACAACAGAGATGGTCCCAACAACTCCCATTACGCTCCCAACTCCCAAATGCTGGCAACTCCCGTTAAAGTCAGACAGGAGATCAGCAAAGCACCGTGAAATTTTCTTTGCTCAGGAGTAGGCTACTCTTGGCAGCTGCACATGTCTTAAGTATACAATACAGAAGGAGCTCCACAGCCCAAACTTCCAGGGGTGATCTGACACCAGCCCATTCCCCTAATGCCATTGACAGTACTGTAACAGACCTGTATCTTCTCCATAGTGCATACTTATGAGCAAGGCTACATATCAGAATGGCCACAAGGAATGTTTTGTACTTCAAACTTTGCAGAGCATTTTAGAGTATAATGGCCTTCTTAGCCTCATTTATTTTCCCTCCATTCTCAAACACTCTTTGGGGAGATTTGGCTCTACCTCCTCCTTATGCATGTGCTTTCTACATTTCCTTAAGATAATTAAGACAGACCATTTTGAGGTGCAGCTCTTCTCCCAAGGAAAGGACAATGAAACCTCCTTTATTGGAGGACATGTATCGCATCCCTCTGCTTACCTGGGTAGAGCTTTTTCCTAAGTTTGGACCCTTTTTGTGAGAAGGCTTACAAGTGACCAGCAAAACATCAAGATCTATGCAACTTCCATTAGCAATCCCACTTGCCCCTTGAAATGCCTGTCTGACCCAGAAGAAGGAAGGTCAAGAATACACTAAACATGCTACACGGCAAGTGAACATGGAGCTTGAAGCTGAATGTAGATATAAGATGGGGATATTAAAAATATCAGGAATTATACACAGCTCAATTTCTCATATCCAACTGCCTAAATCCAAAACCTTTTTGTGTTTGCTCTGTTAGCTGACTCTGCTCTTGGCACAAGGTAAGCCATGGCTTGCTCCTACTCCCTTGCTCTCTCCCACATCTGCAGCTCAGTGTGGGAATCAAGCCACCTCCAATTTCAAGATACCTTAGTAATCAAATCTGCTTCCCTCACAGTACGGATCAAAGGTTTGAAGATAAAAGCTTCCCAATTTTTTGTTCATTGCTTTTTATTACTCTTGGGACATTATAATTTTATTGAATTTACTTTTTTGATACTGTAGCGATCACTGCTCAGAGTGTTTTTATATTACAGTGGAGTTTTTACCTTGAGTAGCAGAATAGCCATCCATTTACTCTGAAGCGCTGCTTTTAGGGCCTTTAGTTACGCTTTACTGCATCACATTTGCTCTTCATTCAAAAATGCCAGCATGAAAAGCATTCATCAGTAAAGATGAGAAACAAGCTTATTAGAATAATAATTTCTAAGAAAAAGTGCATATTTTTTTGCACTGTAGAGCATTTTAAATCTACTAGTGCAGCTTCAGGATGAAGGAATCCTCCAGGGTTTTTTTGTTGGAATATTTTATAAAGGTGAAGCACATACAACTAAAGCAGAAAATCTATCACATCCCACTGGAAATAAAAGCACTACAGCTACACTGACAGCAGTGTTCACTACACAGAGAAAGTATTCTGTACCTGTCTGGACATATAAGTTTGTGTAACAGGAAATAAAATTTTGATCATTAAGACAAAATACCTCTCTGTCCCTCCAGTAAAGAGATGGTAAGAGTTTCAACACTAACAGATTTCTCTCCTGGGCTCTGTGGTTTGGGTGTACCTAAAACATAGATTTTTTTTTACCCTGAACTCGGATTAGATTTCCCTATGGGGAGCAGAGTGGGAGAGTGAAGATCTTACTCATTTTAATCATTATTTTTCTCACAAACAACATCAAAGCTTCAGCGATTCACATCAAACAAAAGATGCTAACAGAAGCCCAGCTCTGTTCACAGCATTGTTAGGCAGAGACAGTAACACTATGAATAGCAGGGCCAAAGGCCATGCACTCTGCTTCTGGGTAGATAAATACATAGTCAGGTAGTCAGTGACAATGACAGCAGCTATTTAAATTTAAGGGAGATGTCTTTGTGGAAGATAAAGAAGCTCATGGCTTTTAAAACTTTTGCGTGCCTGAGATTGCCCTGCTCACCTCTACCTTGGTGCTCCATTTTACTGCTATTTTTAGTGCTATTCAAGACTTTCTTGGGTATTGAGAGCTTTAAACATATAATAGTATCTACAGAAGTGAATTTCCATTACTCCATCCAGGATTCTAGGGGCAATCTGGGAAAAGCAGAAACAATTACGTTTAGCCTAGCAAATACTTTAAATGTTGTGAATGGAATGTAGAGGAACAGAGTCCTTTATCACACTGTTTCCCATACTCAGAAAGAAATCTAATCAGAGCTTCGAGAGCTCTGACATGCCTGTTTTCCTTCAGAAGATAACGTTTGTTTTGCCTTGTAATTAAATCTATCGTTAGAGTACGATGGTGTGGCTGCAAAAGCATCTATTCTACTTCTAAGCATATATGCATAGGGTATCATAAACGCAAAGCATAAGAAAAAAAAATACAGAAATCCCCTAAAATCACGGCTACCTCCATGCTTTAACTTCTCCAGTTCAAGCTGACTTTGACACATGAATTGCAAGTGCATATGCAGAGACTGAGATTTTTCCCCCCCCCAAAAAAAGTGTATACTTTAGCTAGTTACAATATAAGGAGGGAGGTTAACCTTTCAATAGTCCTTTGCAGAGGGGGAGCAATCAGTAAGAATCATGCTTACACAGCTACGTCCCAATGCAGCCCTTCCTCAGGTCCCACTGTTATCCTTTTCCCTCATTTCTTCAATTACAGTTTTACATAAGGAAATATGGTATAAGAAATTCAGTGTTTGGACCACTCCTCTAGAAGTCCTGCTTGTCCAGAATGGACTGTACGAAACTGCCAAGTCCTTACTCAGGCAGGAATCACTGGATGCAGAACACAATCACATTTTCCTTCAGATGTTTCTGCCCTCTATACAGTCAGAACTGAAAAACTTGTAAAATTATTTTTTGAGGAAGAGTCTATCTAAGGGAACATTTTGGAAATGGCTTGCTGTACCCACCAGTCACCCATACCTGGGACTGTTGGTACGAAAGTCGGAGCTCTGCTGTTCTCTTTAAAATTTGCAACTAGGCAGGGGGCAGGGATAGCACTAGGTGCTGAGCTGTTCCCCATAAGCAATACTCAGGCATTCCCTGACACACATACACAAGTTGTTGAAAAGGGAATCACGACTAAGCTATTCAGAAAAAACACATTCACAGGAAGCAATTTGATCAGCTGTGTGTGACTCTCACCAAAATCAGTTTTTCCTTTACAGCATGTTGAGGGAAGAGAAAGATAACTTTCAGTAGATCGGAAAGAATCCATGAAGATGCACACTTTTGGAAGGGCTTATTTCTCACATTTGATTTGGAGAGAGAACGCACCTATGCTTCCAGGGACTGCCTGGCTGACAAGGATTAGTAAGGCAGATAGGCTCAGGATGCAGCATGTGATACACCACGGACAGAGGCTGCACAGACGTTGGCAGATCAAATTAGTCTCACTTTCTGTTGAAATCCAGGGGGTAATATTATCCAAGGAAGAGCAGGTGCAACATACTCTGCTGTGTTTGTAAGAAATTTATTTCAGAGGAAACTTAATCAGGCCAAATGCCAGTGCTGGGGGGAGTCAGTGGCTGAAGATTATGTTAGGAATAAGGGTTTCTCCTAGAGAAAGGAGCTTTTGGCACCACAGAAGGATCTTTCTGTAGCCTTGAGAGAGGAACCTAACTAGGTTCAGCAATTTTGTTGCCTTGTTGCTTGTCTACTAATGATGAATCTAAATGAGGCAACCTGGAATGAATTCTCTTGAATTTTCAGAAAACTCAGATATTATGACTGTATCACTACTTCCAGTAACAGAACAAACATCAGCAAACTGTTTTTCTTACTTCATGCCCTTAATTTAAGGGCCTGGGGTTTTCTGCTGCTTTTGTACTTACAGAGAGCAAAGGTGAAGAGCTAAAATATAAGAAAGAAAAACCAGGAAAAGAAGAAAAAATGCTTTTATTTGCAATTCCTTTCTAAGTCACTGTTTCATAGTATCATAGGGAAAGGCATAGTTTTGGTAGTTTCAGGACAAGGATTTTTGGGTCCATGAGGATTGTGAGCATCTTCTTACAATGGGCACAAAGGAGGGATTCATTTGGCTTTTGGAAATTAACAGAATACTATTTTTGCTAGGACTTTAGTGATTTGGTGGGATTATTGATGAAACATAGCGTCACTATCAATAAATATAGGAATTTACAAGATTTTCCAAATTGCTTAGAAGAGACAGCAGAAACAAGTACTTTTTCCCTTCAAGCCAAGTATTTCAACTTACTTCTTAAAGAGTCATCTGACGCCAAAGGGATCTCAACTGAAAGGGCAGGTCATCAACAAAGGTATTTATGAGAAAACAGGAAAAAAAACATTTACCAAAGGCTTTCAGCTTGGTCTGTAAGAAAAAGTGAATAACTCATAGTACTACAATTTCTGTTGCTGTCTTACTTAGAATTATCTGCCCAATGTGTTATGAAGGACATGCAGTCATGTATGGAAATGTATATAAAGATCTGAGGAAGTAGACTGAAAAGTTGGCAGACAAGGTAGAAGAGACAGCCAATAGAGGGAACTTAAATCGTACAGCAAATCTGAAAGAAGATAAATGGATAATTTAACAGCCATTCAGTTTTCAAGAAAGACAAAACACAAACTACATTGCACCAGAAAAGAACTAGAATGATGATGGATGAAATGCTTCAAGTAAGTGTTTAACACAACAGAATCACAGTTGCCTGCAGAATTCCCAGCTGAGGGCAAATTCAAAGAACTAAATAAGCATACAAGACTGATATGGTTTGAAGAGTTTTTCAAAATCCATTTAATAGCAAGGCATAAGACATTGATCAGCTGCTTGGTTAAGATGTTGAAAGGAAGAGTTAGAAATATTCTGTCTCTTGCATGCTTTAGACACAAAATCAAAACCATAAACAGCAGAAACAAATAAGTAGTTGTTTATGAAATAATAACTCTTCCTGTTCTGAGCAATCCCTTGGTTTCATGAAATTATTTGAACAGATGAATCATTTACAACTATAGCAACACATCAGCTGAGCTACTTCAGTAGTTACCCAGAGAATAATTCTTCAGTATTACTCTTTCCATTTGACAACATTTGGCTACCAGGAACTCTGTATACTTTCCTCCCTGAAGTACCTAGCACATCTTACCAGCGGAGAATCCTACTTTATAATCATTCCTTTATAGTATGCACATTTACTTACAAAGGAGAGCAGCATTATTCTTGCTAGTGTACCATCACCAGAAAGAAGCATAACACTAATTCACAGAGAAAGAGCAGAACACTTGTGCATGTCACAACTGACTTACTTCCACACTGCTAACAATTTCAACAGAGAAGCTAAAAGAAGCTCCCATTTTCTATAAGGGAACTCAGTGGTATATTCATTTCATCTAATTACATATTTAGGCATCAGAAAAAAATCCCTGGCAGAAATGCAAGAGTAATGCACTGACACATTATGCACTTGATGATATGGATCCCTCCTCAGCATGCCCCAGAAGGAATAAACAAAGTCTCCTTCAACTATGAGGAGAGAGCAGTAATTTATATTTTTTCATTAACTCAACCCTCCCAAATACAGTATTTTTTTACTGGAATATAGTGATTAAATATGGCCTTGAATCAGTAGGCAAATAATGAATTCATATTCACCCACAGAAATTAATCCTTATATCTTCTCTGTATCAATCTTCTGTATTCTACCTATAGAAAGCAGAATTGCAACAGTCTTTTTGATTTTTAATACATGGATGCATACACAGAAATATTTTTGGGTTCTCAAAACAGCTTCCATCAAGCATTTGTATTATGAAGATCAAATCTGTGGACGACTGCAGTACAGGTTTCTTTCTATCTGAACTAATCTGAAGTTCAAGGACTTTCAGATAGATGGCTCACCTTTGGCCTATGTATTCTCACATGAAAGCCACTTCAGCAAAACTCAGGAGTCCAATTCAGCTTTGCTGTAACTGGTCACGACTCTCTTGACTTCAGCAATGCTTCATATGCTTATACCAGGTCTGAATTTATCCCTATGGTTTCTCGGTCACTAGTCCTCCCTTCCAACTCAGAAACTGCCTACATAATAAAAGTGATTCATTAGAAACCACTGGGTTCCAAAGTAGAGTGAACATTGAGACCTATAACTTTTTTATATGTGTTCAGTCATAAAAATGAATTTATATGGTCTTATTCCACAAACTTACTTTACAAATATTAGATCCACAACCACACTTCCGTGAGCTGTAATCTTGTCAAAGCTCATAAATTAAGCAAGGTCAGAATTGGTCAATATTCGGATGAGAGCCTCCGGGGCAGAGGGAGGGAGATAAGTATATACCCTGGAGGTCCTGCTGCATTTGTAATCTAGGGCTCCTCTTCGAAAGGATTTTGTATTAGTCTTAGAATACAACAGAATGTCTTGTATTTGCCTTAACAATAATTTAGGCTCTGGCCATATCTACGCTGTGTCTTGGCTGTTTCAGCTAACATCTTTTTCTAGAGATGAAGATTACGTAGCAGATGAAGTCCTCTCCCCTGCTACCACCCTTTAAACCAGCAGGTAGCTCTACAAATAAAATGCTTCCACTGTTACCCATCACCCTCTCCCTGAGAGATTATATTTCTACTTATACTGTTTCTGCATCCTCTATGCTTTATCTAGCAAAATATACCTAAGAAATACAGCTCTATACCCAAGAACAAACACTCTCCCCTCCTTACCTTCTCCCATAAACAGTTTCCTCTGAGCAGCCCATACTCTCTCTCGTCACCTTCCCCCATAAATAATTTCCTCTGAGTATCTCATGCTCTCCCCACTTTTGAGCTCTTCCTTCAGGTGCTCTGCCCCTCTCCCAGGTGCATGGAATGTAGTGCTCAAGTACCTTTAACCTTTTATTGTGCTGGAGGAGCTTATATGTAAAAGAACTTTTTGTTATATCCTGTGAAAGTATGCTGTAGGCAGAGTAATATGTAGTTAGAAAAGGCACCTAAATAACTGAAGGTAGAAAGAAAAAGCATTATACAGTAACTTTGTAAGAAACAGCTTAGTCACATACCTGAGGTAATATACGGATGCAGAAGGGAACTGCAAACCGACCTGACTTTTCCTAACACTGGAGGGCACAGATGCCAGCATGACTGCTCTACCAGCACACTTTGGCATTCTATTAGGATCAGCTTTTACAGTAGAGGAGATAAAATGGGAAAGGTCACCAATCTTGTATCCAGCAAGGCAGCTGTGTTACAGTGGAAGGACTGCAAGTGGGCATGGAGGTCGCAGGTGGGGAGAAGGGATCTCCTCAGACAGGGGTTCCCTCACCCCCCTGCACTGCATGGCTGCTGCCTGCCAGCTCACAGCCTGCCTCCTGCACCAAGGGGGGATGAGGACGGGCATTTCTAGAGCTATGGGTTTATGTGGAGGCATCCCATGTCAGACAGCTGCTGAAGACCAAGCCTCTGCCTATTAAAGCAAGTAATAAATCCGGCATTAAGAAGCTGGATACCAAATTAGACAGATCACTAGCAAAGCTGTTCCTAAGAGGCACACATCAAGCACAGTGGCATGGAGGAGCTGTACATCAAGGGGTTCTCATGAAATAAAATGGGAAGTAAAAAGTGCAGCCAAGAGGTAGAAAACCCTGGGTAGGTTACAGCCAAACAAACTTAAACAGCTTTGGGAATAAATTGGTGGTTTAATCCGGATCAGGAACAGGTGATATGAATGTAATTCAGTAAATGGTCGAGAGCCTGCCAGAAGGGAGAGAAATGTGTGGCTTTTGAAATAATTTCCCAGAAGCTTCATAAAAGAAAATTGATTACTGGAGTTTAATAATTAAAACAGAGCCAGATATATAGTAGTCAAATGAGATTTTAATTACATCTCAAGCAGAAATAAAATCCAATTTGTGTACTTTGCATCAGAAAAGTCCTACTGAAATGCTTTGGTACCTGGAAAAATAAAATAAAAGCTAATTTCCATAGGAATTATAGTAGTTGGTTTAATTAAAAGATCTGATCAGAATTAAAGAGGCCCAGAGTGAAAGGATACTAAATACAGCAGCAGTGACTCAAATCAATGTCTGAATAAAGACACTTTATAGACTAAGTCCAAAATCTGCAGTGTCAAGTATCCCTAATATAAATTAATGTGTAACAAAATAAAGTTTCTTTAAATTACCATATATTTTGAAAGTATTTCATAGAATTAATTGCTTGTGCTCTGCTAAAAATGAATAGCTAAGACATGGTTTATTCTTTCCTAAATATCCCTTTTAATTTATTTAATCAAAGTTAATGTTATTAGTTAGCCATTCTTGTTATTTACTGCACCGGGGTTATTAGACTCTGTAATACCCACCTTGCTATGTATCTCTAAGAAATATATGTATCTACTTTTGGATTTAAAATGTGTTTATAGCTCATAAGATACGGTGATTACTGTAGAACTATGAGGTAGCTTCTTGGATCCATTCCCAATCTATTTGGGCTCCTGGTCTCTGCTGTAGCGGCTGCAAAGCTAATTGATCTGAACAGCTCAAGCACTCACAATCCTCCCAGTATTGTACACGAGAGGCCTGTCTCCTACCATAAGAGTGTGACAGATCCCTAGGCCTGGAGGGACAAGCTCAGCAGTAGGTCATGCCCAGATCTCTGCAATTGCTCTCTGGCACCAGGATTGAATACATCATGGTCTTGTGGTCAATCTTGGCAAAAAAACAGTACAGAAAAGACACAGACACAGCACAGCCACACTCCGACAGACAAAGGCCACTGTCCCAATGAGCTGCTTCTCCTCTATGTTCCCTGTAGCAGGTTGCTGTTATAGCATATATGACAGGAACAGCCTGTACTGCATTTTGTGCTTACAGATGCTGTGGCTGACAGAATGCCTCTTTGTGCTTAGAGGCATTTGAAATACACTGATTCTTGAACACTGATTTAAATATGGATTTTAAATTTTTATTTATGTCTTTATTTTTTTAATCTTACATGTATACTTACATGAAAACTTTTTCAAGATTTAAGAAATACCAGCAAGCTTAACTGCCAGTGGATGGATACTGGCTTTGCACAGAAATGATCTGGCTTCTGAGAGCCAAGTACCTAATGTGTGACCTCTAGACACTGAATTGGCAGTGGTAATGTCGGTGCTAATAATAATAGCAATGAGGTTTTTCAGGTATTTTCAGGTTTTTATAATGTATTACTACCCCCCTGTTTTGGACAACAAATCAGGTTTGAGGAATACATAGTGGTCTGAAATAAAGAGCTAAAAATCGGGTTCTCTGAGGCATGGCATTGGGAATGTTACAAATTCACATCCATTCTATCAGATGAATGACTGTTACCAGCGAGCAATACTACATGTGGCAGATACTGCAGTAAACTCTTCCTCCTACTCCAGGCCCAAGGTTGCACAATTATCTGCCCGCTCTGTGCCATACTCCAAGGAAATAATTTCAAGCAGATTTGCTTCAAGTTCCATACAAATCAGCTTCTTATCCATGATATGATTTTTCAGAAGTGCTGAGTATTCATATTTGCTACTGAAGTCAACTGAAACTGCAAGTTTTCAGCACATCTTAAAATCAGGCCATTAACCCTTAATTATCATATAATAGCTCAATTAAAAATCTAGCAAGACTTACTTCAGCAGCTAACCAGGCTCCCATAGCTTGCAGACTAGCTATAAAAAATCCAGTTTTTTAGTGGTGTCTGGGCTCCAGGGACCACTTAAAGTGGTTGTTGCTAACCCTGCTATTTAAAACAAACAATGAAAATGATCAACTGCAAAGGTACCTGCTTCTTCCCCTTTCTTTTCCTTATAATTTTCTTCTCTTCTGGAAGAATAACTTTTGCTGTCTCCTCCATCATTAATTTTGGTTTTTATCTTGCACTAATCCTTTATTTCAAATGACAAATACGTAGCTTCCAAGCTATCAGAGAAAACACGATACCCAGCTCCCAGCAAACTCACTTCTTGTTGATCAGAAAAGCCACAAAAGAATAATAGTCCTCTGTCCTGAAAGGGAACATTACATGACTGCTTGGGAGGTAACTGCTTAACCCCTTCTTCACATCTAGGTGCTGCTGTCAATGAGGTTCTATCTCTCTTTAATGTAGGCACAAAACCAAGTGAAGCACTTGTGGTTTCCACATAGGCATTTGATACTAAATTGGAAGGTAAAATAAACTTCTAGCAAAGGTAAGCAGGAATTACAGTTTGGGGGCTGATTCACAGCCAGCTGAAAACAGATAAAATGTTCTTACTGGCTTCTGTGAGCATTGGACTGGGTATGTAGAAAAGAGGTGATTTTAGTGCAGTCTAAAAAAAAGAACTTACCTATTTTTTTTACTTATTTTGAGCACATACTAACTGATTTTTGGCCAGCTCTGGAAAGCACAGTAAGGCTGTGGTTACTCATCTACAGGAAATAAGACTCTAGCAGTAGGGAGAATCTGGAGGTTCTTTCAGCTTGGTCCAACTGGACACTGAACCTCCGGCTCATAGATGTCAGCGACCAGATAGTCTCAGGCGCTTGGAGGATGCTTCAAAAGGGCTGTCTTTAAGGATTACAAGAAAGCTAAAGTAGTTGAGCAGCCACTCTGCCACCCTATGTGCTGCTTTTTTCGACATTTTTGGTGGCTTAAAGCCTCAGGTAAAACAAGTGACATAAAGAGAACTCCATGGGAACAATAAGCTCTACCTGCACAGGAGTTTACAGCTGGGTTGGCACATGGTGCAGATTAAACTCTTTTCACCCTGTTACTCTCTGGACTGTCCATCAAAGGAGTACAGATATTATCAATACTTTTTTTTCTCCAATCTTCTTCCAGAGTCTGGTGAAGCTGAATGTGAAACTGAAGCCTATGCTGGACTCCGTGGCAGTTAACAGAGGTAAATGGGAGGAGCTGCACCAAAAAAGACTTCCTTCTCAGGCGGCATCCTCGTCCTCCCTTTCCTCTAGCTTTACTGTGTCTCTAAAAGACATAAATTAAGCCTGCAAATGTCAGTGTTGCTTTATGGTAAGAGCTGTCTGAAAGGTTTTGGTAAGCTTAGGCCCACCAATTTTTTTTAAGAGATGCTTTCAAAGGCATGCTTAATTGATTGGATATTATCTTGATAGTAGCATAGTTTGCTTTTACTTAGTGGGCTTAGTGGGACTGAAAGGAAGGCCTGCGGTGAGACTGCACTGGTATCTGGAGCGACATGGAAGACTTAGCATAAGAAGCATTCATTCAGCTCCACTATATTTCAACTGCTGCTGTAAAAATCTGTAAAGCTGACAACAGACTGAAATATAAGAACTTACAGCTTAATAAAATTAATAAAACAGAGCAGAACTGGGATGCAAGCTGGTCAATTCATATGCAAGGAGCTGCAGGAAAACAGAATAGTATGTAATTACATTGTTGTTTTGCATCTTTCAGCACATGTTATGAATCAATTATGCCTGCTTTTGTGATGTCCCTCTCTCTTCCCTCCTCTTTTATGCCTGAATGTTCTGAAAAGCCTGCTTTGTATTCTAAAGAAGTATTTTTTTACAACAAAGCTTCTTAGTGATTGATCAGGGCCTTCAGAATTGCCTACCTTTGCTACATTTAAAAAACAAATTTTATTATCTTTAAAAGCACCAACCTGTCCCTGCTTCCCTGAGAAATTCATATTAACAATGCAGTAAATTTCTTAGCAAAGGGAAGTTTGCATAAAGGCAAAATACTGCAGAGATTTTTTTTTCTTTTAAAAAATACTCTTTTAACACGTTCATTTAAAAAAAGGAAAAGATTAATGGGCTTCAACGAAAATACAGTACAAATAAAAAAGGAAGTCTGTTGCACTGTCCTTCAGGTTTACATTACATGAAAAAGTAGACCATGGATGAGCCTTTCCAGTATAATTTCCGACTGAAACTTCTATTTTGAAATGGTTGAAATGGTGGAGAGGAAGAATATGATCATACTGGAGTGACTGCCTCTTACTCCTCTTTCAGTACAATTTGAGATGCTATTACAGCTAGCCCAGCACCAGTCAAGGCTCACATGTAGATGTCTGTGGTAAAGGTGTTCAGAAAAATCTAATCAAACATGACAGGTCACAGAAACAACTGTGTCTAGTTCTGTGTGATGATGCTAGTATTACCTGAAAGTCAGTCTCTTCCCATTAGTGCAAAGATCACTAGTGTAGCAAAACTGTGATCTATGATTTCAGGGTGCTTTCTCTGCTGCATGACCAGCCACAAGAGGAGTCATGTTGCAGTGCTTACAAGTTCCCATTCATAAGGAAAAAAAGCCTTTGTACTCCATGAAAAATGGGATTCTAAATATAGGGTTGTCTGGCAGCAGAAATTAAAGCTGAATTCAGCTAAGTCTTACACCTGTGCCAAACTCCATTTACTTCAATGGAATTACTTTGAACTGACACCAAGTTAATGGAAATCAGGGCCTGGCCTAGCTGACCAGATGCTAAAAAGAGCTTTCCACCTTCCTAAGGAAAGTGAGTCGTTAGCACCTTTTTAAAGCTGACTACATCTGTCTGACAATCAAACAGAAACAGCAAATCTATTGATTATTCCTTAAAAAAAAATCCCAAACAAACCGCATCAAAACAAAACCACTCTGTGCTAGGGATCATGTGTATAGGAGAATAGCTGGAGATTGCAGTAACACTGCAAACCGATCTGTTGGTATGAAATTGGACCACATCACCTTCTCTAGCAGAAAGAAGCAGGGAAGGAGTAGAAACGCAGACTGCACAGCAAAGAATAAATGCATCAAAAGGAAATGTTTCTGCTATTATTTTACCACTTTGTTCTTCCCTGAATAACGACAGACATAAGATAGTAAGCAGCAAGACATACAAAACTTAGCACCTGTACTTTATGGGAGAAACAGATTCTGGGAACTGCCCTAATTCTGGCAGGTACACACACCTCTCCTGAATTTGATACTGCATATTGCTAAGTATAACATAATTTATAGTGTGTACCCTCCAGCTTCCCCCAAGGTTGAGGCTCCCCTCATTTCCTCTGCCTTTTATTGGCTTCAGTGCACTGTTGCCCATGGCAACACCCACCGGCAGGGATGGGGATGCAGCACGGCCACAACCTGACATACAGCTGAAGCTTTAACAATGTCAACCATCAATCAAGTGACTGTTTGTAATTGCCTCCATCTATTTCTCCTGTCTTTCGATATCTTTGCTATTGTGGGTCAAAATTCAGAAACTGCTGACTAATGTTATGGTTCTGCTCCTCCATCACAAGGAAGAAAATGAGAGAGCACGGCTAGATCTTTATCAAATTGTTCTCAGGCAAACCGAAGCAACCCTACTGAAACCAGGGGGCACAGTACTGCACCTCAGAACAGCATTTGGTCTCTGAAAGTGAAAGAGCTCAGTCTTAAAAACAACAACAACAACAAAAAACCTCTTATACTTCTTTTTCTTCAACACTTAGCCAGGGAATTGTCAACAGACCTGCATTTTTGTGAGACAAAGAGGATTCTTTGTGGAAGCATGCAGTAAAGTAAGAAAACATATTGCAGGTTTCTCATGTTTTAAGACAGTGAAAACCACTTTTTAGCTAGTGCTTACAAGCTTGATAGACAGAAATTATATCTGCTTTTCACTATTTCTGATAGGGAAACATTTCCCAGTACTCCAGTCAGTTCTGCCAAACTCTTCCAGGATGTGCACAGGAGATGACTCTCTAGGATATTAAATAGGCATTACCTGTCTTTTACTGATTTCTCTGCCCACTGCACAAGGGGAGATCAAAACTCATTGAGATTGGCTTAGTTCTGTGAGTGCACATAAAGCACAGGACCACAACAGGCGAGGACAAATTAGAGGGCATGAGCAGAAATGGACAGAGAACCCACTGTTACCCAGGACAATGCTAACACTGCTTGGCCTTTCCCTGGAGGTGCCCAACACACGTGGTCTGACTCAGCAACAAATGAGCCTTCACTTTTTTGCCCCAGCAGTTTGTGGAAATTTGGCCTTGAATGAGGGCTCTACAATTTACAATTCCAGTGCTAAGCTGTGGTGAGCAGGTGGACCACCATAGGTCATAGGAGCTTGATTCTACCCCAAATTTGCTTTGAGCTGGTTCAACAGCAATACCTTTTTCTAGGTGTAGTACTGACTAGTGCTAATGGCAGCCTGAATTCAGTCAGGTTTCTTGTCTCATGAATCTCAGGCCGTGCAGTCTCACAGAGAGGCCAGCCAGCAGCCCTTACTTTATCAGCAGAACATGCTCAGGAGAAAACCTGGGTTTTCATCCCCATCCTCAAAGATAGTTCAGGTCACACAGTAATACCACTCAGGATTCCCACCTGTAAGACCGCTTAACAAAATCAGCCCTTTCTCACCGCAAAAAAGAAAACCTTTTATTTTCCCGTGTAAGTACCCTAGCATTACATAGGATAATCAGGAAGGAGCCTTACATTGAAATCCTTCTTGAATCCGGAGGAGATTTCAAACAGCTGCACATTCCCGCCAATCTGTGGGGAGTCACAAGGGTGGGCTTGTCTCCTGCCCTCCTCTGTAAGCCCCTTACATGTGCCCAGCAAGGAGACGGGATGCCTGCTGGGTATAGCCCAAGCTCCTGCTTCACTCCTGGGAGATGCACAGAGCTGACAGACTTTGGTAGAAGAGCTCAGGAAGGGCTTGTATTGTACACCCTGATGGAATGAAATGCTCCCCTGCAACACAACACTGTGACCCCACCGGAAAAACAGAAAAGCTAACACTGTTCAAAGCAAGGAGCCCTGGGGTAGAGGGTCTCCTACTGTGGTTCAGATGGAAGGATTTCCTACCTCCAAAGAACAAGAAGTGAAAGAGGTGCCCTTGGACATGGTTTGAGTAGTAAAATCAGACAATTTCCCTACCTACAGGCAAACAAAACAGCTTCATAATGTGATTGAGATGGAGACATTTGCTTCTGTCAGGAGGCAGGTTTGCTCCTGCTCCAAAGCAGACTCACGCTTACATGGCCAGACAGCAGCAGCTCACAGAAGTTTAAGCTGGATGCCTCAGGTGGCAACTGGAGACTGAACTCCCCATACAGCCCTGTCACAGCCAGTCCCTACTACGCTGAGGAGGTCGTTAGAATGGTTTGTGCCCTGCAGAAAATAACCATAGAGTAGATGAGTATGTTTCATTTTAGCTCAGGTATTCCTGCAGATGGTTGCCCTTGGTACAGCAGGTGCGCTTCAATGGACTGGCAACCTTCCTAACTGCCCCCTCTCCTAGTGCACTGCAATCTCGTAACGTGCCTGTAGTTATCATCAAAGCCAATACTAGTACTCACAAACTACTTTCGAAAACTGCAACCAGCAGTGCCTAATGCAACTTGTAATATTTAGATGAATCAATCCTGGTGGGAAATTAGGAGTGTTTCAGCCTACAGGCCAAATACTTATTTTCCTTTCATAAAATTAAAACAGTTTTAGTTACTGATAGATCATTTCTGCATTGAGTGACATTTTAGAACAGGTTTATTTCAAGGTTGCGTAAAACATACTAATAGACACTTCCAATGCTTAGAGTTCTGGGCAAGAAAATGTAGCATGAGATTTTTATTGGCTTTAACAAAGAAACAGGAGATTTTAAGAGTAAAATCATGTGAATGGTTTCTAATATAACAATGAAGTGGGAGGTATAAATCAGCTGAAATGAGACTCCAGAGACTTCCATCACTTGAATGTGCCAGGATTGGAATACACAGCATATATTGCTCATTACCTTTTCTTTCTTGGATTACTTTGTATTTAATTACCCATTTAAAAGCATGTTGGTCACTTGTAGTTGCGTGGGGAATAAGCTCTGAACCTTTGCCTGTGGGAAACAACTAACACATGCACAGAAATACTGTGTGTATGTTCTAATGCAAGTGAACCCTATGTACTTTCCCAACATGTAACTTCAGACTTCTGGATCCTTTTTCTTTTTGCATTTTAAGACCATTACCCTCACTGTTTTGCTTTAGTAGATCAAACAATGCCAATTCAGCTTTTTAGAGCATGGTTTTGAAATTAACAACTCGATTTTATTGGTCTCTCTAAAAAAAGAATAATAAATCATTTTAATGGTTTGCTGTGATTTTTTTATTATATTTTACTTTGAAATAGTGTTGCTGGGATAAATCATACAATTATAGAATGGTTTGGATTAGAAGGAACCTTAAAGATCATCCAGTTCCAACGCCTCTGCCATGGGCAGAGACACTTTCCACTACAGCAGGTTGCCCAAATCCCCGTCCAACGTAGCTATCTGTAGGCCGGTACATATATACTTATCTATGTGTAAGTATGGAACCAGATTACTGACTCACTCAACGAGAAGAGCATGAGAACACATGAGACTGAGCAACTCAGACACCATTTCTGAAACAGGACCTTGCAGCCCTTGTTCCTGGGAGCAAATGTAACCTTGCTGGATACTCAGTGTTAGCCTGGAATGATGAGAAAACACATACAGCTGGTGGCTACAGCAGTTATTTACAAGCAAAAAAACTGCAGAGTCTGTGATACTGGGTATACAATTGGTCAGTAGAAATACTGGGGGGGGAGGGGGAGAATGGAAATATCCCCCAAAGAACAATTACATTGTTGAAAATCATTTCAGAAAAGTTGGAAATTATTTCTGCCACATTTTTACAGCTGCAGGAGAGCTGACAGACTGTGCTAAGGTAGACACATCCTTCCTTCTATCAGCCCTAACCTTTGGATCTCGCTAGGCTATAATGGGGATGTTTCCTGTGCAAAAAGCCCAAGACAGAAGTAAAATACCAACTGGCCTGTGTTCCAGGACTGCATTTTCAGCACAGGGCCCGCTTTTACACTACCACTCCCTGCTGAACTTTAACACAACATTTATGAGTAAGCTAGAGCAGCTGGTTCTGATTTTATTCCTTCCAGCTGGCAGCGCAGTCAGGAGAAGCAAACTCTGAGACAATCTGGAATCTCCACAGAGCAGCCCTTTCACTACTCGGGAGGCAAAAGCACGAAGGGCAGCCAAACACAAGAGCACAGCTCCTTTCGCCGGCACCACCTTCCATAGACACCACGGCGGCGGCACACGGCAGCGCACACCGCCCACGTCCCCGGCAGCAGGCGGCCGGAGGACGGGCGGTCAGAAGGGAGGGAGGCGGAGAGCGCAGCACAGGGCTGCCGGCCCAGGGCCACTACCGCCCTCACGGGGATCCGGCGGCGCGGCACGGCACGGCACGGCACGCCTCGCACCGCGTCCCCCGAAGCGGGCACTACAGCTCCC
>JAOEHY010034806.1:0-42416 GCA_025447955.1 Psilopsiagon aurifrons | reverse complement strand
GGTGCGGCGGCCGCGGGGTGCTCGGTGCGCGCCGGCGCCGCTCGTCCTCCACGGCCCGGCCCCCGGCCCTCGCCGTCCCTCCGCGCTGATTCTCTCATTTCTCTCTTTTTAAAGTGTGACTGAAACAAAACAAAGCCAAAGGGACGCTGGATCTATCATTGGTTGATTTTCCTTCTCTTTTTTTTTTTTTTTTTATGATCAAAACCAACCCCCCCACCCCAGCAAACAAACACACACAAAAGCAGAAAGAGAGGGTCTTGCTCAAGCAGCAGCATGGATGTCTTGGCTAGTTATAGTATATTCCAGGAACTCCAGCTTGTCCACGACACCGGCTACTTCTCAGCTTTGCCATCCTTGGAGGAAAACTGGCAGCAGGTGAATCATTTAAATTACTCCTGTAAATCTCTTAAGCGCAGACAGTCGATGCATTGGGGCTGCGTTTATGACTTTATTTTTGTTCTTTGATTCAGGGTTGGGGTGGGTTATTTTTTTTTTTGGTAGTTCTTTTTGTGGGTTTTTTTCTGCGTGGGTAGACCTTTTAATCTGTATTTTTTTTGCCATGACGAACTGAGCAGTCCATTCTATCTGTCTGCCTTTAGTCCGTTCCGAGCACGCCCGGCAGCACCTGAGATCCGGTGGCATTCTTTAGGCTTTTGTTTTTAGGGTGTTTTCATTTTATTTTTGAGCTTAGATCTTTTTTTTGTTGTTGTTTTTGTTCTTTTAAACAAGGCTGATCACTTCCAGCCAGTGCTGACATCTGGCAGCTGGTGGAAAAGGAATAGATCATTCTTATTTTCAGGTAATTAGTCTATGTCAGTAAAAATCGTAGCTTGAATTGAGGGTGGGCAGGTGTGTGAAAGCACTGGCAAAAGCTTTTAGGCTAAATTCTGTAACTAGGGAGGTGACTTATTTTTCATTCTTTTTTATTCTTTCTTGGTTTAGAAGGTGCGGAGAAGCACACACTTCTTGCTGTATCTTAAAACAATGACGCCTTAGGCTGGTTCCAGTAAAGCAATGTGTTTTGAGGCACTGTAGGGTTCATATGCAGACAGAATTGGGATAAAGATGGAAATCAAGTATTATAAACGCATTAAAATGATGACTGGTGGTGTGAATAAATAAGACCAAGGAGAAGAGTAGGTTACAAGGAAAAGAGTTGTATAAAATGAACTGTGAGCCCAAATGCATAGATCTATGAATAGTTACCAGCTAGGATTCTAAGGGAAAAAAAAAGGCAGGATTCCTTATTACAGCAGGACGTTGTGAATCCTGTTTCTTGCTGTGATTTTCTGGTAGAGGTGATATACCAGGTGAAATCCTGGAAACTAGTGTCTCTTTAAAAGAAAAAAAAATATCCTGTGGTGAGTAGCAATAGTGGAGTGTGGTTGGGATGACATGTGGTGCTAATGCAGCGCACGGACCCATGATACTGTAGGTATAAGAATAACGAGCCACTGGATTTCATCTTACCAGCATTCACCTTAGTCTTGGCTAGTGTGAGGGTAGTGCGTGTTGGGTTCCAGTAAGTGATAGCTTGGGATGTTCATTTAATTTTTTCTCAGAAGTGTGTGTGGGGAGAAATGTGCACAGTGGAGCTGCAGGGTTACACTTGGCTGTAGCATTGTCATCCAGCTGGAGTGAGGCTGGATCTCTGAAGGTTTTCCCTATTAAAATTGTTTTGGCTTCAGCTTTGTGTGTGTATATGCAAACACACCAGAGGGTTCTTGACAGCTACAGTGCGAACACTTTCAGGATTTAATTTGCAAAATGACTGATCCAACTTTGCTTTATCCTCCAATGGGGAGGGGATGCTTTTTGTTATTAATATTGAGCTTGCACATCCATGATGGTCACATCCTCTTTCCTTTTATATTTGTAACGTTAATTAAACAGAAAAGATTAATATAATTTCATTAAAAAAAATAATTTCATAGCATTGTTATTGTTGGATTGGTTGCATATTCAGTTGCATATTAGTAACAGTCCAGACAGTCCAAAGCGAGATAATCTGTTGACATAGCCAGCATGCTTTAGGCAGTACTGTGTGTGATACTCCGTCTCCTGCTGCCTTCTTTTATGTGTGGAAGAGCAGCAGTTTGTTTTATACAATAAAATGTACCTACCCAAGCTCACTGTTACTATTGTGAAATTTAAACTCACACTTTCCTGCTTAAACCCCGCTGATTTTTCACATATGTTTGAAAAGAGAAGTTGAAAATAATTTATTACATTTTCCCTCATTTCCCCTTAAATCCTGCAACCAGTGCCTGAGGTTTCATAATACATCCTGTATTTACAATTTGTTTTTATTCCCCTGTTGCTGCCTGGACTCTCCTTGCAAGCAAGGGGCAGCAAAACTGATGTAGTGAGAGCAGCTGAAGCTGGCTATACAGAGCGTGCTGTCACGCACACTTGGCAGACCCACTGACACAGAGACCCCAATTTCATTCTTCTGAATCACTTGCAAATGTAGCCATGTCTTGGGGATTTATTTAATTTAGGCAAACCATAGCAACTTTGGGAGAAGGGATGTGTGTGCATGTGTGTGTATTTCTAAAAGTATCCCTTTAAACTGTCAGGCTGCAATTGAGACCCCGGGGAAAAAAGCTGACAGGGCAGTGACTGATCCCTGCGGGAAATGTCAGAATTGGGAAGCAGCAGCTTTAATAGTGAGTGAAAACACTTGAATGTGTCTTGCTTCTGCTTCCATGAAGCAAACCCAAGCTCCACAGAGGGTTCAGAGCAGTGCTTCTCCCCCAGCAAAGCAGCACCCTGGAAGATTACTTCAGTCTCTTAAAAAGGGGGAAGTATTTGTGTGGGTCAAGAGCAGGCTTCCTTGTCACATTGTAAGCTCCAGTTTCTTTGTGATTAGCAGCTCCTAGTGCTGGATGTGGAGAGGTTAGTCCGTGCCAGTTCCTGCTCGTAGAAATGGCATCTACTGTGACACCATAAAAGATGCACTTGCCCCCTGAAAAATCAGAGCATGCCTTGGGGTGAAAGTGATTATAGTCTTCTCTTCCTTTTCTCCCGAGTCTGTACCACACTTTTGTAGCTGCTGGCTGAGCACTACACAGCTGAGGCAGTTGCTCACATTTGTGATTGTGAAACACCCATCCTTCACGGAGGGCCCTGACAGCATAGGCAGGTTGCTAAATGCTTGCATGCAGTCAGCTGATCTCTGCCTTGTTTCTTTCCCACTGCAAGAGAAATGTGAGCAAGTTTGGTATCTCTGCTTTTGACAATTATCACTGGAGTTGAATGAGAGCAACCCAGCAATATGAACAAAACAAACAGATTTTGTGCATGAAGAGATTGTCATCTCTTGTGTAGGTTTCTTTTTTAGGAGGAAAAAACACAAACAAAAAACCCCTTGCTGCACCCTGGACATAGTTTACATTGTGAAAGCAGAAATACTTGAAGTGAAAGCTGGAATTAAATCCATTATGTATTTCATCTTATTTTAAAACCCATGTTGGGAAGGGAGGACTTGTTCTTTAGGCAGCAAAAGTTTAACTTCACTATGTCAGCCTTGGATGTACTCCTTGAGGCAAAACACTTTTGAGGTCAGGAGGATTTTATCTTGGAGTGGGAAGGTCAGGATCTAATGAGTAATTCATAGCACAGCTTCATCAAGAGAGAGAACTTTGTTTAGTCTTTGCTTAGCTTTTCCAGCAGTGTTCAGCTGCCAGAGCACTGAGGGAGATTAAAGGAAGAGGTGGGCTCTGTGCATTGGAAAATGAGGCATTTGCTGTGTGTTGTCAGGTTGGTATCTCAGGATGTGTGTGTTTCTGCCTGGTGCTTCATGCTGTCTGCAATTGAACAGTTCTTGTTGCTCTCTATTCCTTTGAGCTGACTGCAGATTAGGACCAGGGTAGCGGGAGATTTCAGCACCTGCATGTCTGCTGTGGTGCAGCAGGAGGACCTCTTGCCACATATGCCGGTGCTCAGAGTTAGCTGTCTGATGTGGCATCCCCAAGATTGGAACCAGACTGCTGGGAGAGACAGCACTAGGCTGAAGAGTGCCTTGTTACTCTGCAAAGGAAGGAAGTGGGTAGGAGGCTGTTTTTGAGGAGGCGACTGTGAGGAGCGTAGCCTGTGCAGCTGCACGTGGTCCCACTCTCAGTGTGCCAGGCTGTAAAGAGCAGGGCTGACAGTTAGGAAGGGATGGACATGGGGCTTCATTCTGTTCTTCTTGCTTGGATTTTACAATGTCATTTTGGGGGTAATTAGAAGATGAGTGTGCAGAAGGCATCTTTTGTAGTTGGCTATGTTTCTTCCTTTCAAACCATCCCTATTCTCCATAGGCCTCTTGGAGGACTGTGGACTCATTGTCCTTGTGTGGAGAAAAGGTCTTATCAGGAGACATTTTGAGCCTCTCTTCATATTCTGTGGGGCAATAGGGCAGCCTCTAGCATGGCAATTCCCATAATATGAGAGCACAGGAGCACAAAAGAGCAAGTAGATGCACAGGGTCACCATGGGTGTAGCTGATGCAGGTGTATAAAATCAGCAGGGCTTAGATGCCAAACCCTGGCTGCTTCTCAAGGAGCCAGCCTTTCCCATGTGTGTCATCAGGCAGAATAGGTCACATTGGCTGGCAGAAGTGGAAATGGCATTATATTGTTTGCCTGATAACCATTGCCCAGTAACATTTCCTCTTGCCTTGGCTGACCCAGCTGTTCTCAGCTGCAGTAAACAATTACCCTTCCAAGGAAGACGCACATTTCCTGTAAAGCGTAGGATCAAGGAAGCCTTTGTTTCAGTCTTGACTCTGACATGCAGCCTTCTTTACATATATTTAATCAATATTTCAAGCCTCAGTTTCCCTCTTTCTGAAGTGACCAACAAAAACGATGCTAAGGCACGGTCTTTCCTGGGATTTTGACCCATTCTGGCAAAGGTCTCTCAAATCCCTGTGCTATGTGAGAGCATAGTATCCTGAGGTGACTAATCTAGCAGAACTCTTACATCTTAATGCTGACTTCTTGTTGCCAGACAGGGTCATTTTCAGGCCTATAGGAAAAATTTCCACTGCTATTGGAAAGGAATAAATCACACTGGAGGACATTCCTGCCTTCCCATCGTCCCCATTGTTCTAGTTTAATGGCATAGTTGGCCACTACATAAACTAAACCATCTCTTTTAATATTGCTATTTCATCTTGGTTCCAGTCACAGTGTAACACATTTCTTAAGTGCTTATAGTACATCACGCCTCTTGAGAATAACTTGCAGAAATGGTTGACTTCCAAGAACAGCCACATGTGTAGTGCAGTGTATTTCAGCCTCTGAGCACAGGTCCATTTATACCTGCAGGCTCTCTGCATGCTCCTGTCACTGTACAAAATGAGATGGAGAAAGGGTGGAAAAACAAACTTGAAATTGCTGTCTCTATGATTTCATGATTCCTTAATTACAGAATCTGTTGTTACAAGTGATTATTTCTTGGTATTATGAAAGTGTAGAGCCCCACAATCCACATTACAGGTCTTAAAATAGCTGATTATGACTTGTGTCAAGTAATTTTGGAATGGGGCAAATATCTTCAAGCAATACACAGTCATAATGTGGGTACTTAAATAGAAAATATTTTATGTATTTGGGATGCTTAAATCTCCCCTCCACTACATGTTTCTGTATGTCCTATTGAATAGTCAATGTATAGGTTAGAGTGGCTATGTAAAAATCACAATATATAGCTAGTCTGTAATGTGATAGTGCCATGTGGAAATGGCAGAAGGTCTTCAGTTCCAGGCAGTAATTTCAAACTCAAGCTCTCCAGGGTGGAAGCAAGTGGTATCTTCTGGATATTGTCTTTATTTAGGCCTTGTGAAATGACTGTCCACTGAGAAACATCAGCATGTTGCTTCTGTGTTCTGCACTGGGAAACGTTATAGGGAAGTGAGAAAGAAGCTGCTTCTGTTTGACTCTATAGCTGCGTATGAATAACCTTGTTTGCAATTGTCTTTATGAAACAAAGGGATTTTGCTCACTGGCTGAGCAGCAGTGGTGTTCAGTATGTAAAGCAATGGGGTAGTAGTACACCATCTCCTACAAAGTTTGTCACCTTCCACAGAGGGGAAGAAAAATTGTAGGCTTTTGATCACGCTCAAAAGTTATTCGCAGGTATTGTAATTGGTGCCAGTTTTCATCTTGGATGGTAAACTGGAATTCTGGAGAGTTAATAAAAGTGTTTTCAAGAATGGTGCTGAGTCCCTCTTACTTCCCTTTTTGTTCCCTTGGACTCTCAAGTGCCTCATGCCCATTCTTTTATGTATTCATCCACAGCGCCCCCACTACTTCCAAACTCCCAGCGACACCAAGGAGTTGCCATTTTGGTGGTATCTTTCAGGCTCAAGTTGAAGGAATCACCCACCCAAACTGCTGAATTTCTCTCTGCAGGTCCTCTTTGTACTGTGGGTGCTTCTGCCTTGGTCACAACAAATCTGGATTCACTTGAACTGCAGGGTTCAGCTGGTTCTGTAACAAACAAAACAAACCTGCTAGGGAAGGAGCCTCCCTTTCTCCCAAATCTTGCTGGGTAGAGATCAGGTTTGGAGTACAGATGTTATACAGGTATATTCCCGAGTTTGGAGCTGTTGTATTTGAGACTGTCCTAGTTTCTCCCATGGGCTTCAGTCTTGATGGGTGCTATACGTGTTTTGAGTGTCTGAGTTTGGTTCTCTCTTGCCTGTGTCTCCTTCACAGCATTGTTACTTTGAGTTAAAAAATCATGTGCCTGGTTCCCAAGAACTGAGATTGTCTTTGAAGTCACAAATTATTTTTTAATTTGATGTTTTTTCTTTCCTTGCTTATGAGCCACTGAAGATTTGTCTTATTGTCTTTTATTCTCAACCCCCCTGTAATTTCCATCGCTTACTTGATTCCAGCAGCATAAGTAAAGTGCCACTATTGTGGCATTTTGAGAGCTGGCAGTACAGATAGGTATGTACATCAGAAAAAACTCGCGTAATGCTGCGTTCACCCTGCTGTATTTGCCATCCCTGCTCTGGCAGCAGCTGGTGAGGGAGGTTGTCTTGCTGTTCAGGTTGTCTGTGAGAGCAGGGTTCATGTTTCATGTCCCTTCTTGGAAGAAATTGTTTCAGCCTTTATGCTCAAAGGTAGTTAGACATCTTTGATTTAATCAGGACACCCAACTTCTTCAGTTACAAGATGAGTTGGCAGCTCTTCCATTCTCATAGGGCTGCTGCCAGGATTCATATTACGAGTGTGTGGCGCTCAGGCAGTGCGTCTGAGGCAGGAGGGGATGCAGACAGCCCCTTGGGAACTGTGGCCCAACTCCTGCCGCACCAGGCGGCAGGAGCTGAAAGAGCAGGACAGCTCCTGTGAGGGAGCCCTCGGCGGGTGCGGCGCTGCTTCACTGGAAAATGGAAATGAGAATCTCAAATGTAAGCTTAAATCCCCCTTCCCAGAGGGCTGGGTTGGTTTTGAGTCAACCTGTCCAATAGCACTCGTTTGATCCGTTCTCTAGGTTTTTAATAAGTCTTGCAGTTGGGTGTAAGGAGGCATGGGTCTGCTTGGGGTTTTTTTTGTTTAAAATTTTTACTCTATCATCTCTGATATATTGCGCTGCTCTGTTGCTCTTAAATCCTTTAAGCAAGCACCCATTCACTCCATGTTCTTCCATGTGAAGGATCCTTTCCTATCCAGAGCATTTCCACTCAGTACAACTAACTGTGTATTCATTAGGTATGTTATTGTTTAGATAACTATTAAGATGCATGTGGTATACTTTACAACATACACTGAAGAGTATGAGTCATTCATGCGCAGACTGTGTATGAAAGCTTGCTGAAGGTCCAGTGTGCATACTTGCTTAAGTGTTGTAATGGTTTTGAACGTGTTGCTTATAGACCATGTCTCACATGTCCTAATCCTCTTGATTATTTCCCAGCATTTTGGACCCAAGTGGAAAGCTGGGTTTAAATCATGTATGGTGGTCAGCAGCTCCTACTCTGCCAGGGATAAAGAAGTATGCAGTGACAGAGGCAGGCTTTGGTGACAGTGTGATTGATGGGGAAGGATGCAAAGGAGAAGGACGCTGGCTTGTGAGAAGCTCTTCTGAGACATTCCAATTAGTGTCCTGATTTACAAATCCTGCCCTTAAATCTGCAGCCTCCCAAGGTCAGTCTTAAAGGGATGCTGACGTAGGTTTGACATTTGACCACGATGGACCTTTGTAAACCAACATGTTCTGACAGAAACTGCAATCAATGGAAGTATCTCCATCTATATAATTAAAAAAGCCCGCAAACAGGGTTTGTGTTTTTTGGACACCTGCTGCCTTTGCAGCTCTCGTGCTGCAGCATTCTTCCCATGCAACTGAAACAACTAGAAATCAAAGTGAAAATGTTTGTTTGGACTGAGTGGTGAGGAAAAATGCATGTGGTACGACAAGGATATTAGATTTAAAAAATGCTTTCACTACTAATAGGCTACTATGCCATTAGGCATTTGGTTTTAATCCTGACCCTCGAGTAGGCAGAGTTTATTTTCAAGCAGAAGGAAAGTTCTTGGATTTGTAAAAGTTGCAATTTCTGCTGACTTGTCTTCACTCCAGCCCTGGAGGGGAATCGGCATTGTGCTGAACTGCTTTGTGCTGGTGGGGATAAAGTAGGGGACTGCCTTTAATCTCCTGCCTTTATTCTCCACCAGGGCTGGATGGAAAACAAAGGTCCCAGCAAGCAAAGGCCATGATGAAAAATACTCAGTGGGTGGAAGAGTGGAAGGGGTGGGAGGTGCTCTTGTCTGCTTGCTTTTTTGCCCCCAAAACGGACATTAGCCGCATCACAGCACTTAGGTGTGATGTTAGAGACCCAGAGTTTAGTTGCTTCTTTGCTTGATTCAGGTCTGCAGTTCCAGATTACATCTTGTCTGTGTGACATTTCAGTGATGACATGGTGGCTTCAAACCCAATATATCTCAATAAAACACTTTACATTAGACAAAAATGGATTTTTTTTTTTTTTGAGAATGTTAGGTAGAAATGTTTCAGCCAGTTGCCCTTTCTAGTTTTCCTGCGGGGCTGTCCCTATTTTCCTTGTGAGAGACCTCTTTTGAGAACTGCAGCTGCCACTGTGTGTGATGCTGTAAGCAATATGTGGGTACTTGTGGTCTCTAATGTGGGTGCCTACTCTCCCTCTGGTACCTACTCTCTGTCTGGTACGGTATGTTGATGCCCGAGATGCACAAGAGCAATGCAATCACATGTTTTCCTTGGCTTCTCACAACTGCTGGTTACTCCTCTCTCCTCTGATCAGCGGCTGCTGGTGAGGTGATCTGCTGGTTTTTGTGTGAGGAGTCAGTGCACTCATGCACTCACCTTCCCTTGGCACCTCTGGCTTATCACTGGCTCTGAGGTGCCCCACATCCCTGGGGGCAGGGTGGGGTGAGTGCCTTACAGCCTTTGTTCTTTCCCTGTGGCTCCACAGTGTTTTGGAGGGTGCCAGCCCTGCAGAACCTACTGCCTGCTTCTATCTGATGAAAAATCTAAAATAATCCTGGTTTGGGGTTGTTTTTTTTCTTTTCTCTCTTTTGGCCTCCCCTGTCAGCCTGGAAAATTTATGCTGCTCTGAAGAAAACATTCCACTCATCTGCAAGCTACTACAGCTGCCATGTGAGTAATAAAGTATGGAAAGGAGGGAGAGGGAAGAAGAAAGATGGGAGCTGGTGTTTCATATGGAAAGCATCAGGCCAGAAGTGGCTTTGTTTCCGACACGTGGACAGCGGAGAGGCTGCATTTGCTGCTTGATGGAAAATCAGTGCCAGTGAAAAGAAATCTCCCTCATTAGTGACTAGATTAGATGGGGATGAACTTTGGTGACTCTTGCTTTTATTTTTAAATTGTGTTTTAAAATAATAAAGGACAAGCAAAGGACACTGGACTGACTGATTTGAGAAGACAGCCAGTTTGGGCAAAATAGCTCTTTTCTGTCTCCGTCTGACGCTGCTGTGCCAGTTCACTCTGGTGGTGTCGCAGCCCTTCCCCGGCTGTTCATAAGCCGTGCCAACACTTCAGAGCGGTTGTGAACATCTGAAGGTTGCTGAATCAATCAGGTTCTTAGCAAGGTCCGTGTTCCTTCTAGTTGCTTTTTGTTTCTGATCTTTCAGGATGGAGTAAAGTCATATTGCGGGCTTTCCTGCACGATTGAGGAAACTGGGAGCTTGGTTTTGATGTTGAGAAAAGTGATTCTGATGTAATCAGAAGCCTCCAAGAGTTGGGGCTTTAAGAAACATGTGAAAGAGCAGTGGGGGTTGCAATCAGAGTAAGGGGTGTTTCTGTCTGATCAGACCAGAGGAAAGAAGCATTTAGAGTTTTGGAGGTCTCCAGTATCTTGGAAGAAGAGGCAAGACTGCTGGTAAGTGCTGAAGTGACCCAGTGAAAGATCTTATAAGGAGCTTCTCTTGCAGGCTTGAGAATTTCAGGGTAAGTGGATGTCACTTGGGGTAGTTTCCTGCTGTCTACCGCAGAAAAACAGTTTAAACTTCTCTAATCAGAATATTTCTTAGCTCTCCTGTGTTTTTTTTAAATGAAAAGAAAGATTGTTGTGCACAGCATTTGAAAGTGGAAGGGCCTGATTTTATCTGTGACTTTTTTCCTAAAGGGAATGGGTCTTTGGTGTTCGGTTGTACAGTTAAGGTCTGGAGGAGCTTTGCTCTTTCTTCTGTTGATTACAGGATGAAACCTTTGAGACATAGGCCAGAATCTCTGTCTCCAGTGATTCACTGGGTGATGATGTTTGCTTCAATCAGTGCCTCAGGAGCTGGGGTGATTGGGAGGTTAAGGAAGGTAATGCGGGGGCTTTGCTCTGCTTAGTTGTGTGCCTCCAGGATGGCCTGGTCTCATAGCACCACACTGTAGCTCTGAGTTTGCTGCCAAGCTCATGATCTCTCTTCAGGCAGCACCTGATTCCTGCTCACTCAAGACAATTTTGTGTTCTCCAAGGGTGACTTGTTTATTAATCATTTTTGGATGCTGGCAAATGAGATTTGGTGTACTCAAAACTCTTAACTGAGCGTGCCTAGCTCAACTTTAGCTTTCTGAGCTTTGGTGGTTTGTTTCAAATGTGAGTAAGTCCCAGTTGTTTGAGGAAGGACAGAAGAATGCCAGTCCAGAGTTACTTTCTGGTGTGTAGGACTTCGTAAATGAATGACTTCCCAGAACAGTTCCCCAGGGCTGAAAGGAATTAACAGTAGGTGCTCAGAGCCCTACAAAGGCTGCATTGGGATTTATTTTCCTGACATGAGAAATTTGTGTTACGTGTCTTTGAAGCAGACATTTGAGGGGAAGCAAGGCGTGGGTGATTTCTTACTCCCAAATACCCCCAGCACATGTGGCTTATAGAAAATGCTGAGTACTCATCTTCCCAGTCCTGAGTGTTTGTCAAGCTGGACCCTGAGTGCATGCCTTAGGTGGAAGACTCCTCCTCACTGGGACTGTCTCATATAGGTTATGTTCATACAGTGAGAGCTATACCAGATGCAAGGCCTTGTAATTCAGTCAGTGTTTTGTTTGAGCAAGCTGTATCTCTGGTCACTGCGGTGGGACTCTCTCCCACTACGGGAATTTCTGTCTTCTTTCCATTGCTGTAAGTGATAAAGGTCAGTGAAACCTTTGACGTTCAGTTATTAATGTTTTTTTGTCTTTGTAAATAGGAAAAATAGTACCCACACTGCATTGGGGATTTCAGATCAGTGAGTGAGTCAGATCCTGGGCTGATGCAAACTGATGCAGATCTGCCAGAGTCACAGTGGCAGTATGTGGATGTACACTGGCCCAGTGTCCACACAGTCACTTGACACCTTGTGGGAGAATGGTCTATACAAATCCCAGATCTTGTCAGGATGTGGAATAAATATCAGGATGTGGGCCGAAAACAGCACACCCATTTTAATGGTTTGATTAAACCAGTATTGCTGCTCTATGGCTCTCATAAATGGATTTCCACTGGTGTTGGGGGGAGGGGATATTCTCAAGTGCCATAATGACAGAGTCCATTTTTGAAATGTTGCACAATAGGCCACTAAGTTGTGCTCCAGCTATATTGGCTTATTTCTGTTTTATAGTGAGCGTGGCCTTAGGCATCCTATAAATAATGTTTCTCCCCCCTCCTTCAGCTAATAAATAATGGAAACTGTACCGGAAAGACATTCTCTTTCCATGAAAGAGTGGGAGGTCCTGAGCTGCCCTTATAAAACAAAGATGTAGCATGATTTGTTTTCGTTGGGTTCTCAAATGAAGAAAATGTGGGGGTAGGAGAGAATGCGAAGTTGTTTCTAAGTGCTAAATGTTCTCTCCCCAGTGCTGCAGGGTGGGATAATGTCTGCTGTGGGCATTGCTTCCTCCAGGATAGTAATACCCATCTGTGAAATGAAGACAGATGAGAGAGGTTTCTGAAAAGTCTTAGTGCATGGGAAGAAGGAAGGATCCCATTCTGATTTACCTTCAGGCGTTCATATCCAGCAGTAAAAACCAACCTGGAAGTGGGTGTAAATGAGTGTCTGAAGGAGCCCTTTGTGTAATTCAGTGGGCTGTATTGTCCAGGGGTCAGACTAAATTATCAAAATGGCCTTTCTTGATCTTAAAATCCCCTTCTGTAAGTAAGTCCTCTTTGAGACCTTTTTGCTCTAATGATGTCAAAAAGCTGTAGTGTAAATGTGAATCATGAAGGGTCCCTGCATGTGCACATACGGGCATCCAGACACATTTCATTTTGAGACTCCATCACACGTGTACTGTATGTCAGGTTAGAAATGGATCTCAGAGGAGACTCCAGGTTTGTGGAGGTAGCAGCTTCCTAAAAAGCAAGTCCATGTTATGTCATGTTGTGTCGTGTTGTGTCGTGTCATGTCGTATTGAGGGTGTGGGGCCACATTCTGACTGTGGGTTGGCCTCTAAGGTTAGAGAAGGTTCAGGGAAGACTTGTTTTCAGCAAGGGGGTGTAATTGGATAGTTTTTGAAGGTAGATGAGGTTCAAGAGCAGGGTGCACGTGGTGAAAAGGGATATTTGGTCACTGCCCTCATCCAACAGCAGTAAACCATTTATATAAGAAGATCTGGTCCAGAAACAAATAAGCTTGGAAATTAGCACTGTTAAATCATCAAATTCTTCTGTCCAGGTGCCTCACTGGCACTTCCCAGTCTCATCTGAAATCCACCTAGTGTGAGGCGTGGCTTTTCTTGGAAGCGTGTGCTAAAACCTAATTTAGGGGAGGAGTATCTAACAGGCTGTTCTCTTGAGGATTATTCAATCACAGAATCAACTGGGTTGGAAAAGACCTTTAAGATCATAAAGTCTAACCCTCGCCCCAGGACTTCCAAGTCCACCACTAAACCATATATCTAAGAGGCTGTTCTCTCTCCTACCTAATTCCTCCCCCTCCTTGTCTCTTCTCCCTGAGCAAGTCCTTTGCTTTATTTGGGTTCACCCTGTTCATAGCTGCACAGTTCATGACACTTTTCCTCATCTGTATATGAACTCTCTCAAGGATTTTTATCTAAATGTGAAATGAGCCCCCTGCTCATTGACTGAAGATTACAACACTGACGGAGGAATAGATGTGATAAATAGTAATAAATGTGCATGTCTCTTTCAATTTTTTCATACTTTCCATCTCTGTGTTCCTTCCAATTTTCCTGTATATCAGATGCTAAGAATGTGTCCTCAAACCTATATTGGTTTTATATGGTTTAGGTCTCTTTTTCAGCCTTACTGGATCTTTGCCTTGTATTGAGTGTGCATGTTGTGTTGCTATTTACTTCCCTAAATGCATTAATTTCTGTTTTTCCAAATTCAATCTCAAGGATTGATTTCCTGTCCCTGCATGATTTTCTTTACATACTGCTTCTCTCTGCTGGCATCACAAAAAAATTTAGCATTTCCTACTTAAGCCTTTTTCCCTGCTTTTCTTCGCAATGAAAGCTTTTAATCAGTTTCCTTAGTTTTCTGATTTGTTTTTATTAAACATGTTTTTCTGGTGAGGGCTGCTATCCTTCAGAGTAAACGGAAACAAAAAGTTTGATGCCAAATTTTTGTTTGTTTGTTTAACAAAACAGATCAGACTTTAAATGGGATGAAGTCAAATTGGTGCTGATGACTTGACTTAATGGTAGCTGATTCTAAGTGCTGGCTGGTGACAGCAAGTGGTGGAAGATCTCCGCATTTTGAAGAGCTTAAAAACACAACTGTGGGGTTGAAAGTCAAGTGATGGTATTAGTATTGGGAGGAGCAGGACTGCTGTGAATTGATGCCCTTTGTTCAGGAAGCCGTATTTGTATGCTGGTTGGTTGGTTGATTAGTTAGTTGATTAGTTGAAAGCCACTGATTTTGTGGTTGATGGATGTGAGGAGGGTGTTTAACCAGGATCATCGTTAAAGGGTAAAGTCTCCTTGAATTTTAGAGCCCACCCGGCACACCTCTGCTCTTCTCTTTGGCAAAGGGAACTGCTCCAACACTGGTAGGAAGCAGGCCTGCCCAAAATGCTATGGGGTCAGAGGTGGGGTCCCACTGCCATCCCTCAGGAGGTCCCCCCCTCTGCCACCAACTGCTGGGGTGGATGGCTGTGGTGGCCTTGAGCAAGGTGGCTCCCTGCTGCCTTGGTCCCGCTGCTTTAAAGAAAGATTTGCCAAAGTTGCTAGCGAAAGGGAAAAGAGCCTGCCTGAGCTGGTAAAGCGTTAGCTGTTCTGGGCTGCAAGGTGCTCTTTCGTTTGCTTGGTGGGCTCTCCACCTTCCTGCTGTGATTGTCTTCTATTCTGTTTTCAGCTGTCTGTGCTTATTTGAGTCAATTTGGGCTGCTCACATGGCAAATAAATGCGTTCCCGTGTTTGAGAAGATGGTGATTCCCTTTCCTTCCTGTGCAGGAGGAAATCTGCTTGCCCCATGCAAGGTCTGCTGGGGTTATAACAAAACAGTGGAGCCTTGCCAAGCAGCAGTGAGGTGCACAGCTGGCTGTGGGCAGCAGGATTCTGCTGGTTTTTGCATGGTTCTGCCTCCATAAGAGCTTCTCAGAGGAACTGCTGTCTTCCGTTTATTCAGGAGCTTTTAAGCTGTGGGCATCCATGAGCAGTGTTTTGTGTGGAATGTGAGGACTGTAAAGAAACAGGTCCTAAACCATGTGCTGTTGCTAATGGTCCTGCAGACCAGCAAGAAAAAAAAGCCCAAATGTTTGAATAGAAAATAAGGAGTGAAAACAAAGAAACGACCTGCTACAGTGAGGCACCACGTGGCACCATCCTTATGACTTGATGGTGTGACTGCAGTGGTCTGCCTCCTGGGTGTATTCTTCTATCTAATAACTTACTGGAAATAGAGGGGTATGCAGAAAATTCACTGCCCATCCAGATTTTAATCAGTACAAAAGTTCAAGTTCAGAAATAAAATATGAATGAGGAAACGGTGGGAAAGCAGTACTCTCTGTGCCTGCCTCTATTTCAGTACCAGGGACTGTGGCAGCAAGTTTGTGAAGTGTGGAGCAGCAGAAATCCTCAGCTGTATCCTGGTAAGTCAGAGGATCTGACACCTACAGTCTTGGAAGCAAAATTTGCAAGTTGATTTTTTGAAGCTCCGTTTTCCAAAAGCAACGGCAGAGCTGTTTCAGCAGAGAAAAATACATATCCTTTCATCCAAGACCCAGAGGTTTAGAGTATTCAGATGTCTGTTTGATTTGATGGCTAGGCTTTGAACAGGTAAGGTGCTTCTCAGCCATTGCCCTTAGAGAGCAGGGAAGCTTCAGCATGCCCATTTTACAGGCTGGGAAACTGGGACCCCCAAGTGCTCATTTGTTGAAGAGGAATTCGAGAGCAGAGCTTGAAAAGGATACCAGGTCCCTGATCTCCATTTTAATTAAATTCTTTCTGCAGTTGTCTTCCCTGGCAGTTTTACTGGTGGAATGTGGTCTAGCGGAGGAATTTTTGGCTGCAGACTTGACAGGGAATATTTTTGTGGGCCAGATCCTTGCTTAGTGTAAATTAGGATGACTCCACTAGCTACGGTCACGGTGTTAGTGATTTACCCCTCCTCCTGAGAACCTGGCCCTGGTTTGCAGACAGTGGGCAGTGTCATATAATTTGTTCTTTTTAATTTTAGTCTGTCTAGACACTTTTACAGGCACCCCTTTCTGAGAGGACTTTGTGCCAGCAGCTCTGGAGAAGCACCACACTTCCCTGGTGACACACGCTTACCATGCACAGCATGGAGGTGGCCTGGTATGCTCAAACTTAGAATTTCACCTCCCTCTCTGCAAAGGCTGCAGATAATCTTGGTGGGTTTTGGTGGAGAGGTGGCAAAGGGGATTTGTGTTAAGATTTCTTCCCTGTGGAGGAGGAGCAAGTCTGTCCTTTTCCCTGGTTTTGATGTGTTATCTGAGCTGAGTGCTCAAAGAAGGATGGTTTGTGCCAATGCAGGATTTCTGTGGTGGTTTTCCTTTCCGGCAATGGATGGCACACATCTCTGTGAATAAGAAGGTCTTTCTGCTGGTTTTAAAGGCCATTTGCTAGTCTTGTGTTTATTATTACAGCCAGTACTATCTCTTGTACCATCAGTGGCTAAAGGCCACTGAGGCTTTAGCTTCTCTGCCATGTTTTCTCCCACACTTAGTCACCTGGCGTAGGGGTGGTAGCTCTGTAACCCTTTTCAGACTCATCATGAGGCACACAGGGGACCTAGTTTTCACAGAATTCTCAGATTTGCTGGCCATCACAGGTAATGAGCTAGTACTTGCTTTTCTTTCCCTTCCATTCTCCTGCTGATTCCCAAGTTACTCCCCAGGATTGTTTGTGCTAGCGTATGCCAAGAGGCAAACACAGAAAGGCCATGACTTTGGCTGGGCCTCAGGGGCTGCAGAGATAAATACCCTTTTACTACCATTATTTCTGCTCAAATCCAAATGCACTTAACCCCTAATCCTCATAATCATTCTACAAAATTTGCTGATCATGAAGTCCTACCTTCTGTTGCATTTGTGTGTCTGTACCCAGCCCCCAAAGCAAACATGGCTGCATAAAAAAAAAAGCCTCAAGGTAGGGATCCTGAAGTCATTCAAACCAAAATTTCTTCCTGAGAAAACCATAAAGCACACACTGTTTCTGGGTTTCTACATGAGCTTGATCGATACTAAAGAAGCAGAGCTCTCCCCCCCCAAAAGCAGCTTGCATGGAAATGGGCATGAGATTCTTTGTGCAATCTTAATGATTTTGAGAGAGACATTTCCCCTGTGAATTGCAGTAGGAGTTTGCACCCCTTCCCCCATGCTCAGCAGAGGCAAGAACATATGACTATCCTCGTGTAAGGTAGCGCAGTGTTAATAATGCTGCTGTATTGATCAAATTGGGCTGCTTTGTCACCAGGGACATCTGGGAGGATTTATTCTGACTCCTAAGGCTGTGCCTTCTGAAGTGCATTTTCCAGTCCTTTCATTAGGCGAAGGGTGTTTTGTGCTTTTTGTCTAAGCCTGCAGAAACAGCGCTTTCAAAAGATTTCATGGTGTCCCACCATCCGCTGCCTCTGTCGTTTCTGCTCTCACTCCAGCTTGGAGCTGGATGTGTCTCAAGTTCAGATATGGGTTGCAGCGATATCCAGTTGTTTGCCCTTGGAGAGTGCCTGAAGGAGCAGCCACTGGCTGCTGGAATTTGGATAAACACAGGGTGTCAGGGGCAGGAGAGGCTTCCTTTTTGCTTAGAAAGTGAGCAAAGCTAGTAAGAAAGCAGAGTAGAAGGGAAAAACATGTGCAGGGTGGTTTTGTTCCCCCGCACCCCCTGGCTGATATTCATGACCTTGTTAAAATGATCAGTGTGCTTCACAGGCTGCACGTGGTCATTTTTAAGTGTAGGGAGAAACCAAATGTGGCTTTTATTTTTCATCTGATAAATTGCCAATTGCAGGTTTTACTTACAGAACACTCTGAGTAGTCTGAGAAGAACACAGTCACCTTGATATTATATTTATGAGTAAAAATGGTATGAGGCAAAGAAAGCTCTTAGCTCGCATGTAAAGAAGACTTCTAATGCAGTTTTTGCTTCCAGGAATGCATCATTACTTGTGGTAGGGAAGGGACAAATTAGCAGCCTTGACAGGAGGACTGAAATGCCTAGGGGCATTTAGGGGCTTGCAGGGGCGATTTGACATCATGCTTATTTGACAGGTGTCACAAGCTCAGTGAAGGGTAGCCAAGGGACGTCTGTAGAGCAGGGAAGGATTAGAAAGATTTGAAATGCAGGAAAGCCCCTAAACCTTGCTTTGGAGATGGTGGAAGCACCTCTGCAGTGCTCTGACCACAGCCTACATGTTCAGAAGAGCTGTGATGTATTCTGCAGGGGCTCAGGGTGGCAATCAAGTCACAAGTCATGCCTGGAAAACTGTGTCATGAATGTGTAGGCTAGCAAGAGTGCCAGCTATAGCTAAAGCGGCATGGTCTGAGCGCATTTCTCTCCCTTTCTCTGAGTCCCAGTTCCTGGACTGCTGGGTCTGAAGCAGATCCCTCCAGCAGTCCCAGCCACCACAAGGCATTTTGGCTCTTGCTTTAGTTCTGATAGCATGCAACTGCTTGGGAAGCACAGCTGCTTGGGAAGTGCGCCGCTTGGGAAATAGAGTCGACTGGAGGCGAAGCAGCAAAGTGCTACCAGGAATGTTCCCGGCGAAGCAGAGGCTCAGCCTGTGGTCTCCCGCGTGGCTCCTCCTCTCACAGCATAAAGGTTACCTTTGTATGTTTATAACCAAAATAAAGTTGCAGCTCCTGAAAGCTGTATTTTGTACTTGGGGGAACATAATGTTTGTGTTTAGCTATTACAGGGATTGCACCAAAGCATGGTGACAGAAGTCTGAAGTGTTTGGGATGATGATAGCTGGCAACAGACTCTGCCTTTGGGGGCTACTAAAACCAGCTTTATTTAAGAAGTATCAATGAGAAACAAAATACTAAGGAGGACTGGTTGTTCCATGAGGAAGAGGACACTCCTCCTGCAGCAGGAGAGGCTGTCCTTCCTTGGTTCCTGCTCTTCCTCTTCCCACAGACCAAGCCAAGAGAGCCTGGCCATGGTCTTCCGAGCTGCGACACTGGAGACTTACATCCTATCTCAGAAAAACAATAGAGGGAAAAAGTGGTATACAGCCAACCTACAAAGGCAGGCTTATCTCGGGAGATGCTATATAGGCTTAAATAGAGTGGAAAAGGAAAATAGGGGAAACTAGGATACTTAAGGTAAACTAACTACATTTTTTAAACGTCTTGAGTTGGATATCTGCCAGATAGCATATCCAGTGACTGCAGTGTGTTTCCTCTTTTCCTTTTTGGTGAGTGGGTTTTGTTTGTTTCCTCTCTGGAGAGTGGTGAGGGACTGCAGTTCCTGCAGTGCATGTTTGGTAGTGAGCTGAAGCTGTCTATGGCAGTTTAATGGGTAAGGCTGTAGTGCTATGAATGTGACATCTTCCAGTTTTCAGCCTTATCATTTGGGCCTTTTCATCTCAGGGAAAGATGCAGTGTCAAATTTCATTTAATTTGCACAGGGAGGATAATTGGGAATGGGGCTGGAAAGCCAAAGGCCTCCCAGAGAGCCTCTCAGCAGTGTAGGTGCAGGCAGAAGTGATGCTAAAAGCCTTGCCAACAGAGAGATGCCTTTGTCTGGTATCAGCTCTGAAAGGTGGCGCTGAGTGTTATGTTCGGTGATGTACCTGAATTAATTTGGGAACCCTCCCAATTAATTTTAGGGGGAAAGGTGCCAACATAAAGTTGAGGCAGAGTCTCAGGACAGTATTCTCCAATATGTTTCCATGGATATTTTGCCAGGAGAAACAGAAGGTTTAAGAGAGAGCATGAAAAAGGGACAGTGACTTGCCTTGCCGTGTGAAGAGTGTTGCTGAGGAGATGCAAGAAAAAGGGATGAAGAAACAAGGGAAGGAGAGGGAGCTTATAGGCTAATAGAGGCTGAAAAGATAAGGTCCCGGGATCGAATAGGTTTCTGAGCAACGCTCATATAGATCCTGTCCCATCCTTCATCTCCTTCAGGAAGAGTAGAGCTTCTCCTGGCTTCTGTTTCAACGCAGCTCTCAGCTGCTGCTTTTTGTTAGACTGCCTAGAGCAACAAAGTACCATCCTTTGGGTCTTTCTGCATTGTAGTCTCTGCAGACCTGCAATTCTGCTTGTAACCATTCAGGGCATTTCTATGAAGGCACATCATGATGGCTTATCATATAGTTATCTCCTCTAACAAAAGACAGTCTTGTGCACAGAAACATCTTGAATTAACCATGGTGGCTGTATAGATGCTGGGAAGTCATCGATCTTCCAGGAATACCAAGACATTGCATTCCTTCTAGGCTATTTTCTGGCTGCTTTGCTATTAATAACTTTGTCCTGAAATAGCACTTTCATATTGCAGCATATTAAAATCCATAACAACTGGGTGGGTGTCCACATTCAACAGACAGAAGGAAGTGAGCCAGCGTGCTAGCCATGTTTGTGTACACTGGCTCACGGAGGTGTGTTGCCTCTGAGTAGCTGATGATCTGACCTGCCTGTCTCAAGTCAAGAAATCGCAGGGCTCCTAATGGGATCTCCTAGCTTCCCGTGCCATGCTGCAGCTGGTAGCTGTACAGCCTGCTGGAAGCTATGCTGACATGAGGTTGATCTCTTGATCCTTTCATTAAGAGTGAGCAGTGCCTCATACAATTCCAACAATACACCTTGAGTTGCTAATGATATCCACAAAAGGCCCTGCTGGATCTCCTCTTTGTTTGATCTAATGCAGTTTGAGGATACAAGTGTCTTCAGATGCTGCTGAGCAGTTGGGCTGGTACCGGCAGGCACTTTACCAAAGTGCTGTAGCAAATTGCTCTTAAAGAGGACTGTGCTGCTTTTATCAGGGTGCAGAGCAGCCCAAGTGCACTGCCTGTGAGATTTGAGGCTGATCAGAATCCCTGGTGGCTGGAGTTTTGGAACAAGCACCTTGGCAGAGCAGTGCAGAAAAGTAATGGAAAACCACTGTTGGATGTAGGAGCATCCTTTGGAGGGCAACTGGCTTTGAATAAGAGGCAGCGGGATGTTCAAATGTGGAGGCTGTTGTTCGTATGTATAGATGATAAAACCGTGGCCTAGAAGTGGCAGGAACCAGTTTGTGAATATCTCTATATAGACTCACCAAATTAAGAAAAAAAAAGGCAACAGGAAACAAATCCAAGTATCAGGATGTCTGAAGTTGGTGTTGTTTTTAAATTCTTCCCATTTTTCCATGTGGGTCATGTTGTTCCTAATAAAGTAGACAAGATTTGTAATACAAAATAACCATCTCCAGCCCTCAAAGAACATGATGTCAAATGCTACTTCACGTAAGCCACAGAGTTAAATGGTGCTAGTTAAGAGCAGAATTTCATGGAGTTTGAGTGTTGGCAGGGTCCTCAGCTGATGTAAACAGGAACCATGAAATCAGGGCTGCTGTGTGCTGATTTACCCCAGCTGAGAATCCTGTTGTGCTTCCCATTGCTTTGTTTCTAGTCTGTTTTTCTCTCGGTGCAGCGGTGAAACTCCAGTCTGTTGTCTTCTCTTTTCCTTGCCCAGACTGGCATATTTATCACAGGAGCACATGCATCTTCTTGTTCTTGTAAGATAACGAATTGCCCAAATGATTTTAAAAAACAAACTCAAAAAAGCAGCAAATGGCTTTTTGTAAATATGCTTGGACAGTTGCTGTGTTCGCATTAAACTTCAACCAAACAGCCCACTGCTCCCGCATGGCTGGAGGCAGGCTTTGGTCCTATATGTTTATTATCATTTAGAAACTGCATAAATGCTCTTTTATTCTTTTTTGTTCTGCCCTTATTCTACAACACATTCCCCTCCTTCCTCCTGCTTCCTGTTTCCCAGACAGGTCTCCACCTCTTCCTCCCAGCAGCCGAAAATAATACAAAAGGGAACATACAAAAGGTTTTTTGAGCCATGAGATGTGATAATGACTGAGCATCATGTACAGGGTAGATACAGTAGGTCCCAGTGAAAAAATGTTGATCCTGCAAAGTCAAGAGGCGGAATTGCATGGTTTTGGGTTAGGAATTCAGTGTTATGCATCCTTGTTTAATATGTTTTTAGGTCAGAGCAGATGAGATGATTCAGAACCTAAGGCTCTTATGAAATGTGCCGTATATTGAGAGTATTGATCACATCTCCAGGTTTGATTTAATAAGCTAATTGTGAAGAATTGTACTTATGAATATGGTGTTGCCTGAGTGTGTGAGCACAACCGGCGTGTACATTTGTGTCAGCTGCTGAGGAGGAAATGTAAAGCTGTCTCTGGAAGCTAATGAAACATCTCTGAAGAGTACATTTTTTTTCATTCATGATCCTATCCAGAGTAATTACAAGGAATCCAATTTTGCTGTGTAACTCCACTGTGGTACTTTGTAAGGATGAATCTTAACTGAGGATCAGGACCTAAAATATTGCTCTGCTTTGTATGTTCCACAGCCGTCAGCATTTGCTCTAGCATATCCATTTCCTGTGAGAAGTTTACCACACTCTGGGGCATGCTTTGAACCTGATCCTTTGATTTCAGTGGGAGCTAGGACTGGCAATTCAAGGAGCTAATTGTGTCTTTTTTGCTATTTATAATGTTAAAGCTGCTTCCAAACTGGACAGCAACAGGTTAAATACACACATGATGAAGGCTGGAGAAAAGCTTGCAGTGATATCCACTGGCCAGTGCACTCGAAGCCATCCAAGGTTGTTATATAAATAAAAGATCTCTTCAGAAAGATGTTGCATATGTATAATTACTTAAATGGTCATTGTATGGCTACTTGTGTGGCAGCATCTAGGGCATGTGCTAGTGTACAAGCACATGTGGGTTTTATCATATTTTGATACTAGCACAATGCGCTGCCTGCACTTTTGCATTCTTGATTTGGCTATCCTTAATCCTTTGCTGATGCCGATGATACATTTTGTTGTTGTGATGGTAGCAGATATTTTTTCTATCTTTATTAAACAGTCACAGCCTAACAAAAGGCCTCTAAAGCCCTGGGTCAGTGTTTGCACATTTCTGTCATCCTTTTTAGGTTTTTTAATCTAGATGTCTATCAAATTCAGCCACGCTTAGCTGCAGTCCTTTGTTCAGTATCTCACAGCCAGTACACTGAAATTCTCTATGCATACAGTCCAAATAGCACAGATTTTTAGTAAACAAAATTGGCTTGTCCATTTAAAAGAATATTTCTTAGGTAAGATCTATTTCATTATCAGTAAGTTTGGGAACAGATCCTGATTTTTGACTCCTTGGTTAAAGTTTTGGGTTCAGACTTCTGTTTGAGATATTTGTTTTACCACCCATTTCCTGGGGAAAATCGGTGATTTATGGAAAAATTGGGTTTGATTCTGTGAGCTTTAGAGGCTGATCAGATTCTTTGTAACCGTAGTTACATCAGGTCTCATCAGCAACAGGAAAACTGCTTGTGTGTTTGTAAAGGTAGTGATTCTGTCCTTTAAGTAAATCTGCAGAAGTTTTACAGAAATTAAAAGGTAACTTTGCTGAGTGTAGCTGAGCTTCTGATTTCAGCATCTTTTATTGCTCTGAAGAAAAATACTGTGGAGAACATCTAGGAGAAAGCCATCTGGGTCATGGTAGGAAAGTGTTCATTCAGAGTACTATTGTGCATGCGTAGCAGTGAACAGGCTGGTTTGGCTAAATACATTTCCTTAAAGCTTCATTCTTTGGGCTGAGACCAAGGAGGCGAATGGACACAGGTCATTATTACATTGAAGAAATGTACAGACAGAGGCACGAGTTCTGTGTAGTGCAGTCAAGAGTTGACAGATGTGCCCACTGCTGGTGGGACCCATTCAGCCAGTGTTAGAGAGGACTACCCTGACGGCTCAGGCATGTGGTGAAGTTACCACAGGAAAAAAAGTCTTTGCCTGTCAGATGATCCTGGCTGGCTGTGTGTGTGCCTGCTTTTTGCTCTTGGCAAAAGCGTGTTTGTTGGGCATACAGTTAGCTTGATTTGCTTCATCTCTACAAGGGATTAAGAGCATGCATGCAGATATTTACAGCAAGTTATATGTCATTAAGTGTCTTATTGTTGTACCTGAAAAGTGCTTTTAGCTGTCTTTTTTTTTTCAATGAACGAACACATAAGCAAGATGTGCTGGCGCATGACTAGTTTTGTCTGAAATGCTTTGCGATAGAAATGGTTTGCTGTTGCCCGAAACTTTGTCTTACTATTCATTCATTTCAGACTGTGGTTTTCCCATTTTCCCAAGTGTATTTTGCAAAACGGCTTATTTTAATACTAGAATTCTGTTTATTTTATGCTGTCCCAAATGTTAAGCTTCTGATGTGCTGCAGCTTTTTGACAACTAGCAACTGGCCAGTAGAGGTTGCCAAGAGGAAAAGCTGGGGGTTTTGGCAGCTGGGTGGGAACAGATGACAATGTTGGAATAGATGGGCAAGAGTATTGAGCTTTGTTGTTGTTCAGGAAGTAATGAAGGCTTTTGGCAGTGGGAAGAAGATGCATCTTTCAAACCTTGTTTTAGGTCTAAGGACAAAAATAGCATGGCGTTTCAGGGAAGGCAGGTGAGATTTAAATCTCTTACTCCTCTTAGAGCTGCTTGCCATGCAAGTACTGCTGTAGCTCAGAGCTTTTGCTTTCTGCTGAAGAGTGAAATACTGACACCAGGCACTGGACCTGGTGCGGCTGTTTGCTCTGAGCTTGAGTGAACTGCAGAGACACTGACCTTAGAATTAGTTTGGGTTACCTTCAGGTTGAGGTGCTTTCTCTTCCTTTGCAGTCTTGAGACTTTCTCAGTTTGAAGGTAGAGATGAGGCCTCTTTTACATGCCAGTGGAAAGCAATGGGGTCATGGTGGAGGTTGGCATTTAACCTTCACTATTGCATATATAATTCTGCTTTTCTCACATAAATTATGCTGCAAAGAGAAACCTTTCAAGTATTGTAAACAGAGCTGGTAGAGCAGACCTGCTTGTCAACCGCAATCAACATTTTCGTTCTCTGTCACAGCCTGATCTAAGTATCCAACTTCATAATTAGATTTTGGATAACTTCCAGGATCAGTGCTTGATGTCCAATTATATCTGCAGTAAAATGGCACTTAGAAGTAACTAGCACTTCCAGATAAGAACTTCTCATGATCTGCGAGAAAAATTCAAAATCAAGATGTTACAAAATATTTCAGCATCAATAAAACAGAGGAACCTGGGGAACATGTTGATAAGGTGTCTCCCTGACTTTCTGTCTTCATATCATTATAAGCGTTAGGCTTTGTTTTGGCTTGGCAGAACTGTACTGTACTGTTGCCACATTTTCCTGTCTTCAGCTGTGCAAAATGCCCAAGAGTTTGAGTGGTGTAAAGCCTTCAGCATAGTTGGGTGCTTCTGATGTGACCTGTGGTTTCTCAAGAGCATGTACATATGGTCGAATTCTGATACTCAGTATGGCTGCCAATTGAGACCAGTGCTGTGCAATTCACTGGAGCAAGTTTAGATTTATACCCTGGGGACTGAGAGTTCATTTTGAGTCATCAGTTGGAATTAGGTTTTCCAGAGCTGTCTGTACCTGAACCCAGATGCCAAACTTTATGTCCCTGCAGAGGCCCCTGGCCTGTGGGCCTGTCGTTCCCTACGCTGCCTTGAGCCTTGGCCCTTTGATGGCAGTGGTGGTCCCAGCTAGAGTTCCATCTCCTTCGTATTTGGATTTTGAATGTTCTGAGTTGCATTTTAACCTGCACAACTGACAAGCACTCTAAAATTTAGGCTGTCTGAACCAGAGTCTATCTGCAAACCAGGGAGGGATTGGAAAGTCCATCATTGCAGCCAGTGGCAAAACTGTCTTGATTTCCGCTGGCTGCAAATTAGGTGAGTGCTAATCTCTGCTGAAAATAGTACACATATATTGCATCTCTGCTAGCGCACTGGGTTTCTCTTGTGTTGTATTTCATAGTGGTGTGCATTCTTAATGTGTTTGGTAAATAATCTTTACTTCGAGTTGATCAGCTTTAGAATGCAGGTAATTTAGTGGCCATACCTTTCTAAATTGGTAGATGTACTGAACACTCAATTTCCTTGGATCAATGCTACTGCAAACTCTGAAAAGACTAACAAGAAGTAGGTCCTTACCAGGCATAGGACAGCACTACACTGGTTGTGTTTTACTGTCTGAAGGATCTAGTGCTGCATGTGGAAGTGTCATAGTGTGCAGTTTACATGTATTCTGCTGCAACACGTGTCCCAGAGAACTGAGATGACAGTGTAATGTGGGGAGCAAAGAGATGTTAGAAGTTACCAGTGTGTAGCAGGAAATACACATTCCTAGCACGTTATGGCGATGTGCCTCTGCTGGAGAAGTGAACCTTTTTGCATTTGTGTAAACTGAAAAATCCCTTGTTGAGATTGTCCACGTGCCAGACTGGTTCGTCCTTTCCTGCAAGTACCTGGGGTCTTGCAAAATCGCATTGTGTAATTCGTCAGGCATGAATTGTCATCTTTTAACTGGCTAAACTGAGGAGCAAGGTGTAAGGAGAATGACCCTCCTTAATAAGGGCAGATGAGTTGAAGTAGTGGGTCACTTTTTATCCCTGGCCTGCAAAACTGGCTTGACAGCAAACAGCAGACTTATGGATCTTTTTCTTCTGTTCCTGAAGGGAGTCAGCTTCCTCTTCGCATTGCAACTTTTGAAGTGTTTATTGCTCTAAGTTCTACAGGCACTGGTTAAGAAAGCTGAATACCCACTAAGTTGCCTGCAGTGTAGCAAACAAAGGATAGTCAGACTTAATGTGACATGTGACATGTATTGCATCCATTACACAAAGTTCCCCATCTCTTTCATGAGTGGTTAATGAGAAACTGGACATCCAACAGTACTGCAGCATGACAAGAACAGGTCGCTCCTGTTTAGGTATCCTTGGACCATTTTCCTGCCAGGCTGGTATTGGAAGTCGGAGGTCTGCAGGGGTTCACCGTCATCTGAATCCAGCAGTTCAGGTTCTATCTGTGGATAGCGGTCAGTGTCCTGTTGCTAACACACACACGCACAAAATGTAGCTTGCTGGCAAAGAACTTTGGGAGAAGGGAGACCAAAGAACCTTCCTGCCCCTCCTGATGGTCCACTGGGCAGGAGGGGGGGGACCCTGGTGGTGTCAGCCTGACTGGTTTCACCAGGTTGAGGGATTTGGCTTAGCTGGCCTAAAAATTGCCTTGCCAGGGTGATTTGGGCACTCCCTGGGTGATTTGGGCCAGGAAGGTCACGTGAGGTTCTTGGCAGAAGCTGGGAAGTGCATATGGGGAAAGATGCTTTGTTTCTGCCACCAATTGCCTGCTCTGGCAAATGCAGCGGCAGGTATGGCCCTGGTGGGGGGTTAAAGAAGGGCTGTGGCTGTAACCCCTCACTGGGCTTTGTCTGCCATGCAGATTAGGTGAAGGGCTTTTCTGGCTCAGTGTTGCTAGGCTCTTCCCCCTATTGACTTGGTGGAGAGACTGAGGCGGGGTGGGAGGGAAAGACTGCATTATATTGTTTCTTCAAGTTGTTTTTTTCCCCCCTCTATGGGGAGATGGGCTTGATCCACTGGTTTTGGATTTCAGAGGCAGAAGGCAAGACATGACCAGCTGGTGTCTTGAAATGGCACAGGTGCAATGGCTGCGGGAGGGGGGAGCCAGGAATAATTACAGGTTTCTGAAGCATCAGGCTTTGCTGAAAAGGGCTCATCGACAAACTGCTCTTTATGGAAAATTAATGGTGAAGCTGGAAGAAACTGTCAGGCCCACTATTGTTGTCATGGGGTAGTGATGCCTTAAAGGAGCAGTACCTCCTGCTTGCCTTCCCTCCATGGGCAGCCTGCAGCCAGCACGCAGCTTTCTGATCCCAGAGCAATTGAAATTTCATGTCACTGTCACCAGATTTAATAGCCTTAAGTCCCTGTCTTCCCTCTTCCCCCTTCCAACCCCCAGATTGTGATTATGCTTGCTCTTTCCTTTGGAAGCCTTTTATTTATTAGGCCCCTAACCTGCTTCTGCCTCACTGGGTGAAGGCTAAGTGGGCCAAGCAGCACAAATTACATGTTTGGGGAATTCAAAAGCATTGCCTTTCCTGGTGGTGGGGGTTATTCCTGAAAGACTGTGGGATACATTGGAAAGCTGCTCCTAAAACCGGTTAGGGTTCATCTGGGGAGAGATCAGATCCTCAGCTAAAGACATTCCTCATGCTCCCAGAAATGTACTTTAAAAAGAAAATGGAAAGGTTGCTTAAGGCAAGTACAAACTGGTAAGTGTCCCACCTCCAGGCCTGTGTGCAGACACATTGTACACATAGTGTTAAGCCTCTGAAAATAACCTACACGCTAAAGTATAGCACATCTCACTTGGATATGTTGCTGTTCTATTTCTTTTTGTCCAAGTCCATCTCTACAGCTCAGATCTACAATCAGCTATTATTTTACTAAGAAACAATGATAACTGGCAAATTCTGTTTTGAACTCTGAAAGTCATCCCACCCCATAATATCTTCAACCAGCAGTGCTGCTTCCTGAGTACACCGAAAGTAATAATCTTGAATTATCTGGCAGCTCAGAGAGAGCTGTGAATGGGGTCTCTTTACACTTGTGTTGATGGGATCTTCGTACCCAGGAGGCAGGAGTCTCTCCTCCAGTCATACGAAGCTTTTGTCTCTTGATCAGATGCTGGACTCTCAAGGTTGGGATGTAGTTGGGTCGCCAGCCCCCACAGGCTGAATTTTTTTGCCTAAAATCACTTTTTTTCTATCTTGAGAAGTGTTCTCCGAGGAGTAGTTCTTAGAAGTTTCTAAAATGTATTGGCTAGAGTGTCTCTTTCTTTAAGTCCTCTAAAATCACAGTGGTGATATTAAACCAGCTAGCCATTCAGGAAGCAAGAAATGAAAAATAGCACTAATAAACTCCATTAAAAGCTCCTGAAACTACAGCAAATGGTTTTCTATAAACAATAAAAGTTTATAATGTTAGTTATGGAGAACACGGGGCAGTGTGGTAGTGCCTGGAGACTTTATTGGGGCTAGCTAGGGGAACCTCATAACAAGGTACATTCAAGGTAGGCTTACCCTGTCCTTTTGCTGGCAGTCACTGCTGTGGAAATGCAGGACCATGTGGCAGCCTCTTTGACTGTAACTTCACCTACTTTTTAATAAGGTGCATGTGTGTGTTTGTGTGCAAGTCTGGTGTCCTGTACACAGTGAGCCCCATTTGACTAGGTGTACCAAAAACCCTCTAAGAATGACAGTAGGTCCCTTTTGGGTGTCATGTCTTTTCTTATCTCAGGCCCTTTGAACAAGCTGTGGTGTCACTGGAAGTTTGTCTCCTATCTTAAAATGCTACACTTCACGCTTCAGGATTTTGCTGGTTTAGGAACAGTCTGGGCCCAGCCAGCTACGCTGAGTTAAATTTGGAGTGAAAGTTAATGTTTGTGAAGGGAGAGGAAGCAGCTCTTCGGAGAGGTGACTTTGTTTGTACGTGGCCCAGTGATGCAGCTTTCAGGATAGTTTCATATGGAAGTGACTGTTGGCCAGATTAGACTTAAAAACTGGGAAGAGCCTGGTATCCATGGGACAATGTACAGGCTTTTCACTACAGAAAATGTAGTGGATACTTTCTGGTTGTTGTATCTTCACTCCTACTATAACATCTGCTACCATACATGAGTATTCCCATATTCTGTCTTGCATCAGACAAGTGCCAAATCCTCATGTCTCCTTCATGAGAAGGTGCTGGTGTGCATGAGTGCTCTCTCTGAATGGCTCTGTTCTTTGGCCCTAGGTGGGAGCTGTGCTGTAACCTCTCTCTGATGTGTTTTCTCTCCCTTCCCTCTCCCTTCCCCTCCTGCAGACATGCCTGGAGTTGGAGCGATACCTTCAGACTGAACCGCGCAAGATCTCTGAGACCTTTGGTGAGGACTTGGACTGTTTCCTTCATGCTGCCTCAGCCCCAGATGCAGAGGACAATATCCGACGGCTGGACCCCATCCTTTTACCTGTGGAGACAAGTGCGTGTGACAAAAGCACCAACGTGGACATTATCCTCTCACGGGACAAGCTGCTGTCTGAGACATGCCTCAGTTTGCAGTCCACCAGCTCTTCCACAGAAGGCTACACAGCCGTCAACCAGGCCCAACTCAATGCAGTAACCTCATTAACACCCCCTTCCTCCCCAGAGCTCAGCCGCCACCTTGTAAAAACCTCACAGACTCTCTCAGCAGTGGATGGCACGGTGACGTTGAAACTGGTGGCCAAGAAAACTTCACTCAGCTCCGTGAAAGTGGGTGTAGTGACAGCGACCGCGGGGACAATAAAATCTGGGCAAAGTGACAGTGAGCACGTTGGTACAGGGGCAGAAGCATCCCCAGAAAACAAGAAGAGGGTTCATCGCTGTCAGTTTAATGGATGCCGAAAGGTTTATACAAAGAGCTCCCACTTAAAGGCTCACCAGAGGACTCATACAGGTACTTATGTAGGATGCTTCTCTCATCTTGTCCTCCTGCCACCTAACCGTAACCATGTCCTTTTATTCTCATTTAGAAAGGAAGAAAAAAAACCTCTTCTGAAAGTCCAAGCTTTTGTCTATGAAACAGGGCAGTGGGATAATATGGTAGGCTGGCAAATGTACCCATTATTCAGTAGGACAGAGGAGTTCAGCGTCTACCATTAACCTCTTGGGATTTCATTGTCTTATGGGGCTTGATGCAGAGTCATTTTAGGATAGCTAAGGGGTGTAGATGTTCATGTTAAAACTGTGGGCATGCCAGTTTGGGTTTTTGGCACTCACATCCCCAAGACAACTTCAAAAATGTTGATTTTAGTCAAGTGTTGATTACTTCAACTGGAGAATAGTGTGGGTAGGTTTTGTTGCCTTTTTTTTGTGGGGGAAAGAGAAAAATGTACTTAAGATCTGAGATAGGCAGTTTAGCATTAATGTGTGCATGAGAGAGTATGTATGTAGATGCAGACGTGTAGGTGTGGAGACGCACATACCCTTGAAATACTCCTGATCTTGGGCTTCTCTGGTGATAAGATACAGTGAGAACAAATGAAAGAATGACATGGACTTTGAATGGAATAATGTAGGTGGAGACGGAATAGAATGTATGGAAAGATGTCGTGTTGCTATTTGGATAATATTTAGTAATGTTGCAGATAAGCTCCACTGTGTAAGCTTCTTGAAGTGCACTGAATCGGCTTAGGTTTGCCTGTTCAGGATCCCTTTCTCCTGTTATTTCTTCATAGTCCCCAGTAGCTTTTCGGCTCGTATTCATTGGCAGTAATAGCTGTGCAGTTCGTGTGCGTTGCTGCTTTGTTCTAAGCTTCACATGTGATGAGAGATGATAAATTCCCATTAGCACTGTCTTATCATGTGATTATTCTTGTTTCCAGAGGGATTGCTGTAATCAGTTTTCCCAATTTTACTGTAAAATGTGTGGTCTCTTACGATAACTGCACATTTAATTCATGGTCTTATCATGCAGGCAGACTCCTAGAAGCGAGGTTGTGCTTGCAAGGTAGAAAATAACATGTTGGACCAGTGCAGTAAATCAAACAAATATGTGGGTTGTTAAGAGAGCTGCATCCATCAAATACTAGGCAGCCCTGTAAAAGTTACATAGTCTGAAGTATAAATCATATTAAGACATAAAAAGCATTGGTTTTGATCTTTTTATATGGGCTTTCTAGTGCTTTTACTGGGGATAGCCACCTTGCCAGAAGTGACCTCACTTGTGATTCAGTGATTTGAAAGCCAGCAAAAGTAGTGCAGTCATTTTAAAACCTGCAGCAGCGTGGTCAGGAGGCTCCTCGTAGCACTGGTGCTGCTATGAGGCTGGTCCCTACAAGTGCTGTCAGGGTGTATGTCCCAGCAAAGGCCTTCCAGCAGCAGCAGGGCTCCCACAAAGGCACAAATGTAGTGTGTGAGAGTGCTTACCTGTTCAGATAAGGGCTCCAGCTGTGAGTGCTGAGTCTTAAACAGCTCTTTCTGAAGTTGGTCAGGAATGTGACGTGCTCACCTAGGAAGGGTGAACTTGGAGTTTTTCTGGGTTTGTCACCAGTAGGTGTGGATGTGGACAAGGAGTCCTGAGAGAGTGCTTGCAAAAACCACTACTCTTTCAACACTGACATCCTTTGGAGTCAAAATTTTGGAAGATTTTCTGTGCTTTCGAACTCAGTTTTAGGTCTGGTTTAATTTTTTGTGAAATCTTGTTTTATAGTTAATCCATGATGAGAAACATTTCTCACTGGCCCTGTGATGCTTCTTTTGAATAGCCTTAGACTCTGCATTGTGCCGTTGACATGTTATGTATCTGCCCATCCACATCAGTGCTTAATGTGGTGAGAAAGGCAAATCCAACTTTGCTGGCAGGTGGGAAAGACCTATGTCAGATGGTGAGACTGGAGTTGCCCACGCCTCCCACTCCCAGCACTACATGTCGGGGGGGGTCAGCTGCCCCTGTGATCTTGCCAGTTAAACCATGTAGGCAAAAGCATGGTTTCATTAGCTTTCATGGTTCAAGCGTGTGTAGGCAGCATGTTTTCATTTTGTGATGACGACTGGATGCAGCCTTGTTTTTTAAAATCCATCTCTGGTGCAGAACCTGGGAGCAGGTAGGCACCTGGCTCCCGTTTTTCTCTGTGGAAAGCAAAACATCTAAGTACCTTAGAACATTTACATCTTGGGAGCAGTCTAAGTGAATCAAGGGGAGGGGTGTGATAGGTTTCGGTAACTAGCTTTTTTGAGTCTAGAGCACAAAGTCATTCTGACTCCTTCATCCTGTTTAAGTGCTCTGTTCCCTTAAAAAAAATCCTGAATGTTAGGTGCCTTAAATCAAAGCTGGTGCAATCAAGACATTAAATCTGTTCATGTTGACCTCTGCAGTGGGGTCCCCCGCAGGGACCTCCTGCCTCTGGTGAAAGAGAGGGACAGAGAGGAATAGCTAGGGAAATTCAGGACTGAATTGTAAATGGCAGGGCTGCCTCCTTTCCCATGCACGCCTTCAGGGCTAGGGACAAGAAGCCCTTTTCTCTGTCGGTGCTTTGTTTTCTTCATGCCTGAGCTGAGTGTGCTGTGGGTTTCGAATGCACCCAGCAGTGCCAATGGCTAGTAGCCACTTGGCTTAGTCAGTGGCTGAGCCAGAGGGCCTGAAATGATTGCAAGATATTTTCCTTTGGCTGGTAGTTTGTTAGTATGTCATGCAAGAGCAGTCTGCCAGTGTGGGCTCTGTGTAAAAGGGTGTGAGTGTCCTGACATACAAAGAGCTCTCAGTGTGGAGTTTGCAGGCAGGGAGGCAGATGCGGGCTGGTCACCCAACTTGCACGTGCAAAGGCCACTTGCTGGATCAAAGAGATTTACTGCAGTGCATGAAAACAAGAAAACTATGGGCTGGGTAGCTGAGGGGCGGAAGGCAGCGGAAGGAGGCTGCATTCCTTTCGCTCGTATGTAAGGCTGACCAGACAGACACTGGCTGGTGTTCCTCAGTGCTGCGTGATGAGCCAAGCTGGGCTGGAGGCAGTACAGACTGATAGCAGCTTGCTAGATCAGAGATGATCTCTTAGGGCCTTTCTTCGCTGGGGAGCCCAGAGGCAGTCAGACCCCGCATTGCACTTGGTGCATCCGTCACCTTACTCTTCCACATCTCATCTGTAGGAGGATCAAGATAGCACTGTGAGGCCCATCAATGGTTGAACTGGTTATGAAACCACCTTCTGGATGACCTTTGGAGAGGGAAAAACAACCATCTGTGTGTAAGAGAATTTAATCTGGAAAGGAAAGGGAAAAACATTGTCTGGATGGAAAGGGAAATGAAAATATTTGCTGAATTCAAAGTAAGCTGGGGCATCTAAAGCGAAGGATGTGTTAGAGGAGCTGAGAGCAGTAGCGGGACAGACTGTCAGAGAGCCGCAAAGAAGCCCCTTAGGGGAGAAACAGTGACTGGGCCTGTAAGCAGGAGGAAAAGGTGAGCTGTAGGTTTGGAAAGACCATACTGAGATCGCAAGGGTGAGGTAAAAGCATCTAAAGAAGGAGCAACCAGGACTGGCATGGTAATCCAACCGTAGCACGTTCTCTCACAATTATTCATGGAGCAGACGTCAGTGCAAACAATGACATTTGTCTCTTTTAAGGGACGAATTTTGGTCCAGCCTTCACACATGCATGGAGATGAATTGCTAATGTAATGGAGAGTGGAGAGGAAAGGAATTCCAATGAGCCCAAACCCATGTATAGTCATCAGTACTTCCTAAATTAGAAAACAGGATATTGCTGGCCAGTGCCTGCACATCAGGGTGATGTGGCCTGTGACCTATGGGAAGATTAGTCATGAGATGAGGCTCTGCTCCCAGATCAAAGTCCTCTGAAGGAGATTTCGATCTCCTGACAAAGCCATATCAGCCTTCCTTGCAGTAATGTACTGAAGGTATGACATGGTATGGTGCTTTCAGGCGAGAAATAAAGCATCAAGTATAAACTGACCAGGAAATCGTTAAGATTTGGGATAGTGATGAAAAATGACCTTTAGGGGTTCTGCTGGGGTTTGCATTTTATGAATATTGGAAGGTTTTGGGTTTTTTTTCTTTATCCATCTAAAACCAGGTTCTGCTGCGACCTAAGCCCAAGTCTGAGAAGCAGTAGTTGGGTGCCTCACGTCTACATTTAGGTTTCTAAAGCCTAAACAGTTGGGAAATAACCATGTAAATAGATGCTATGAGCCTACATGTGATCTTAAGATAGCACTTATCTAAGTGGAGTTTGTTTCACATTGTCAGGGCATCTTATTTTAAATTATATAGTTCTTTGATCCAAAGTGCTGGGTGAGAGTAACTAAAACAAACAAATCCACCCTGCAGGAAAACAAATTACTACATTTGCAAGAACAAGAGAAGAGACACAAGAGATTAGAAAGAGCATTAATGAACAGGAAGGTTTTTGAGATGGGATTTGAAACAGCAGAGAAGAGCTTTCCCAAAGTGCTGGAGGTAGGAAAGGAAACATCCAGAATTTGGAAATGATAGGAAAAGACCAAATTGAGAGTAGACTGGGTGATAGATACAGAAGATTAATACAAAGTAAAGGAATAATAGAGAAAATAAAGAGTATCTGTGTCCATGATACCACATGAATGAGAAGCTGCATTGCTGTAATGTGTTAGTGTAGTAGCACCCGTGAACAGAAAGCTAATGAAGAGGAAGAAAAAGCAAATAGCCAAGCACAGCACCAGTTCTGCAGGATGCAAGTTTCTGAATAATGACTTACGGAAAAGCATTTGGGAAAACAGTATAACACAGGAGAAATGAAAGCCATTTTTGTGTTGTACAGAGACCCACCACTTTGTAGTGAGTCCCCAGCTCTGTGTGCAGGGCTGCAACCTGGCAAGGGGACACAGGGGATGCTGACGGTCCCATAGCAGCAGCTGAAGCAATAGGTGAATGTGTTATTGGAAAGAAGAGCCAAGGAAGGGAGGGAGGAGGGGGTTGTGGGGAAGACCTTCATTCATGGCTGGATTTGGTTTGGGAGACAGTTGCATTGCCAAATTGGAAAGGTGTGTTGTGGGGTTGGATGGTTTTGAAATTTTTTAGGATATAAACATAACGAGTTTATAAAAAAAAGCAGATTAAAATAAGCCCGTCCTGATCATGTTCTCTTTCAGACCCTCTGGTTTTGAAGTCTTTTAGCCATTTGAGAAGTTTGGAGGGGAGTGTTGTAATTTCACTGTGAAGGCCAGAGCCTTGCTTCATTATAACAGCAGAAGAAAGAGTTTTGTGAACCTTCCAGGCAGCAGGATGATGGGCCCGGCCAAAAGCAGCCCTTGCCATGTAGAACACCGGTGGAGTTCATCCATTGCTTAGTTGCCAGTACCTGAATTCTTAGTCCCATGTTTCTGCTCCATCATTTGCTGAATCCATAGGACAGAACAGGTTTTTGTTTGAGTTTGAAAACAGGTATTGTCTGTTTGTTTTTTTGCCGTGTGAGATGATTTTTGATACAAGGGAGACCTAAAAAGTGATGTTTGCTGTCTGTTCAGCATCTGCCGGAGGGAGTGTGTAGGCACCTCCAAATGTTATGGCAGATTGCGTCAGTGAGACGTGACACGGAGGAGCCATCTCTAATTTGTCATCTTGTGTTTTCCTTTATATCCATCCACCCATGAGCCCCCATGAGGCACCTGGCAAGGGAGTGAATGGTAGGCATCACAAAGAAAGACTGGAAGAAAAAGCCCTTCGTCTTCTGCTGATTTCCCTTTGTGTTGCTGCTGCCCCACACTGGGTACAAATGGCAAGTTAATGATGATAAGCTATCATTTTCTTGTCCCATTTGTCCAAAGCATTTCTGATTTGAGGTCACAGTAGGCCTGAGTCAGAGATGTGTGCTCAGAGATGCTGCTTTAGGCTAAGGTGGGCTTACTGGATGAGAAGGGCCTGAGCAGGCTGGGAGAACTGACGTTCTCTGGGCAGGAAAAGCCAAGTGTGCTATCTCTCATCTCAAAAGGTTAGGCTCTTCCAAAGTTAGGTATGGGTATGTGAGTCTGGGTCACATCTGGACAAGCAGCCAGCAGCCTGAATGGACCTCTCTGCGTTGGACAGAAAACTTGTGTCTAACACCACTCTTAAAAGCCAGTTGGTTACCTGGCAAGCAGCAAATGGTAACGTGCTGCAGTAGATTGAAATGAACGGGAGACAAGGATCAGGTCAGGGCAATTTCAGAGACTAGTGCAGCTATTTTGGGAAGGGGAGTGCAAAATACTGTGTGGGATCTGCTTTATTCACAGGTCTCTTAAAGTAACCAAAACCTTTGTGTCACTGCAGAACCAAAATCTTTCAGCTCTAAACACGATAAGAAGGCTTAATAAGAGTTAAAAGCCAGTTTGCAATCCCAGCAGTCCCCATTTGCAGATAGGAACCCAAATGTTGGATTGGGCAGATTTGCTCCTGAAGGTGTCTGGCCTTCAAAACCTGGGCCTGAAAACCTGGGCTGCAAAAGCTGAATGCTGAAAAAAACCACTTGCAGGCATGCTAGCTAAGATAATAATGACAAGCATGTGTTTCAAGATAAAAGCTGATCCCCAGCTGAGTTCTGACAGAAAGGTGTCCTCACTGGATGGCAATGCGCATTCAAAGGCTTAGCAGGGATTTATTCCTTCCTCCTGTACATCTGGACTCGTGCCACCGATAGAGAGAACTTAATGGATTAGTTGGACAATTTTGCAATGTCATTCTAGTTTTTTATGATGACCATAAGTGTTCATTAGCACACTAGACGCTTGTGTTAGTTCTTGGAAATGAATGTTATAAAAATACAGGCATGCACATCTGCGTATGCTTTGTTCAATATGTAACTGCAAGGAACTGTATTATGGTTAATTTTACATAAACTTCCATTTGGATGTCTTCTTGTTGGTCACTTCTAACTTTGCAAAGCTGTTCCTTCTTCAGAGTGAAATTTTCCACATTTGGTCTTTTTCCAGTGTGGTTACTGTTTGTAATTTTAGAAGTTGGAGGAAAAATACTTGGATTTTAGGAGAATGTGGCATGTGTGTTGGGGAGGGGCAGGGAGAAAGGAGCTGTCCTCAGTGTAACAAGCTTAACTGAAAACTTGGCCTATGTAGTGGAAAATAGTCCTTAAGTAGAACACTTCTATCTATGAAGGGTCTGTGTCTGGGTAAAAAATGATTTGAATGGACTAAGCTCTGGTTTGTTGTAGATTGACTTTCATATGAGTGTCATACATGTCATAAAATTTTATTATTAATTCTTTGTAAAACCCACAGAATCCCAAAGGTAATTATTTTTCCTGGGCTTTGTTTGACTTTGAATGTGTGTTAGTGTCCTGGTTTCAGCTGGGATAGAGTTAATTTTCTTCTTAATAGCTGGTACAGTGTTGGGTTTTGGCCTTAGTCTGAGAACAATGCTGATAACATGCCGATGTTTCAGTTGTTGCTAAGTAATGCTTACCCTGATCAAGGACTTTCCAGTCTCTCATGCTCTGCCATTGAGGAGGGACACAAGAAGCTGGGAGGAAGCAGAGCCAGGGCAGCTGACCCAAACTAGCCAAAGGGGTATTCCATACCACAGAACATCGTGCCCAGTGTATAAACTGGGGAAGCTGGCCAGGAGGCATTGATGGCTACTCGGGGACTGGCTGGGCATCAGTCAGCGGGTGGTAAGCAGTTGTGCTGTGCATCAGTTGATGTTCTTGGGTTTTATTTCTTTCTCTCTCCCCTTTCAATTACTATTATTATTGTTGTTGTGATATTTTACTTCAGTTATTAAACTGTTCTTACCTCAACTCACGGGTTTTACCTCTTCCCGATTCTCCTCCCCATCCCACTGGGACTGGGAGAGTGACCTGGGCTGAGTGGTACTTAGTTGCTGCCTGAGATCAGGCTGCTTGATTCACCAAGGTTTGTCCAGCAGTGTTGACAAGACTTCTTCACTAAGGGTGAAGATGCAAGGAGCTCCTGCACCGCTGAGCACAGCCTGCCGCCTCCAGCCCCAGGACAGGAGAAAGCATGAGGGACAATGGCATCTCCCTCAGAAACATCGCATGCCTGCCGTCATGTAGATAGCCCTGCCCTCACACCAGGGCAGCCTTCACTGGGAGAGCCTGCCAGTGTAGTTTTTAAACCCAAGCACATGATTTCCCTTCCACCTTCACCCTCAAATCAAATCAAATCCAGTATCTGAATGAATGGAAGCATCCTCAGTCTTCTTTCATTTTTCTTTCTTTTGTTGACAAAACTGGGAAGCAGAAAGGAATGTACGGTTTTTTCCCTTTATTTCCTTCTTTTTCCATACATAAAGAATGTATGTTCTTTTTGTTTTATTCCTGCGCTGTCTTTGCCAGTCTGCGTCATATCTTTTGGTCATTTCTTTCTGAGTTTTCAGTGGCAAAAGGGAGACAATGGAGTGACAGATAAATGGTGAAAAACATCAAGCACTGTTGTAGCTTGAATAAGCAAACCCCCACATTCATTAGCAAAAATATGGAGCAAAACTATTTAAAACGTTAGCATTTGGAAAAGGGGGTGTCTATTCCTCTCATTTTTTTTCATTGCTCCTAGTTCCCAATAGATGTGTCTTGCATTTTGCCTGGAATATTTGCCTTCATGTTTTGCCTGGAATTTCTCAGAAACTCTTGCTTTCCAACACACACATCTTCGATACACTGCTCCAGATTATGTAAATACACCCTGTGTCCCATGAAGGGCCGTATTCATTGTCCACCCGGTGGGATAACATACAAAAAACAGAGGGAAAAATGTATCTCAGGGTTCTGGAAAAAATCTGACCCAGTGAACTGCCGATCTTTTCTACCTTTCTCATCTGTTCCTTCTGCCGCCTCTCCCTTGCCTTGCGTCTCGGAGCTCTCAGAGCTCCACTGAATTTGAAACTAAAAGCCCTTATTAGAGGAGATTTTTTTAAAGTTCTTGCTGCTCCTCCAGGGACTGAAGTAATGGCAGCTTGAAGCAGCAGAGAATGTGTAATTAGGGCAAACAGCAATGCCTCGCATGGTGGGGAGAAACAGGAGGAGAGGAGGGGAAGCGCGCAACAGCCCGGCGTGCACAGGCTGTTACTAGGAGACCCCGGCACAAAATGCATGAGATGCAGGGTGCTAATGGGCCAGCCTGCCGCCTGGGTACCAGCCCGACCTGCTGCACAGCTGCTTCTGCCATCCCGTTGCCAAGCAACTCCATCCTTTTTTTTTTTCCTTCGCTTTCTCCCTTTTCTCCTTTTCAATTTTCCTGTCCCCTTCACTCCCGTATTCCAGAGGCTTAATTGGGTAGTGCTGCTGCCGGTGCTGCTACGGCTGCCTGCCTGGACCTGCCACTCTGCTGCTGTCCCCAGGGCCCAGCACTGGGGGAGGATGTGCTGGCAATTAATGGGGCACAAGTATGTGTTGTGCACCCGGGCTGGCGCCGGCCCCTGACTCCACTCTCTGACAGCCGGGAGCATCCTTCGGAGAGAAGGGGTTTGAAGAGGGAACAGTGTTCCTAAGGCTTTGTCCTTCTTGATGACCCAAGGAGATAGAGCGTGGCATTCTACCCCACATTCAGTGCTCAGCAGTATGGCAGCAGGCATTCATTAAATGTGTCACCTTAAGTAGAGTAGAAAATGGAACATTCCCATTTCTTTGAATGTTGCTCCATGCGTCGCTTTTCTCTGCTCTTTAGCTAGGCAGGTGGGCTTTGTAGTTGTGTGTTAGGTGCTTGTGTGTGTATAAGACATAATGCTGCAAAAACTCATTTCTTCTCGTTTCCTGAATGGCTACATGCCGAAGACTGCTGCTGACTCCATAGACAAGCTTTGGCAAAGCCCTTATGGACTAATCCAGAGCTTAGAAGTTTGTAGAAAGACTGGTTGGACATTGGGTCTGGTTCTTAACCTCTTTTCCCGATCTCTAATATGGACATGATCAGAGCTATCTCTCTGTAAGGGCACTGCTGATCTTTTTGGATGAAAAGAGCTGTACATCGTTCCTGGAAATGTACTGCTTTTACACTTGATCATCCCTGCCCATCTAAAAATAGGTACAACCTTCTTATATTGTGTGTTTCACAATCCTGTCACATTCCTCTTCTGCCCCATCCTGTCTCCTGCCAGCTTTTCTCTTGTGCTTTGTCACCCTTTCAAAGGCTTTTCAATCTTTCCAGCAGGTGGCAAAACTGTGAATAAAGTGCCTTCCCTTTTTTCCTTCCTCTTCTTTTTCCTCTTTTTGGGTAGAAAGCATTGGTGAGCCACTTAAGGGCTGACCACTGCCCCCCCTTGCACTCCTTTGTAATAATAAAAATAATAATTAGGCTTTCCATTCTCCAACAAAAATCAATTAGGAGTATATTGAGGAATGAAAGGCTCTGGAAAGTATCTGAAATTGATTTTTGTAATTAGTTTTACTGGTTGATGGGTTGCACGCACATACGCTTAGATGTTAGCATTGATCTCTGGAGGATGTGTGTATTAAATAGCCTGCTCTTCCTTTTTACTAAAGAAATGAGCTTATTAATCTTAAAAAGAGGGTGATGTTGTGCAGTGAACAACAGCTGCTCACTAGGTTTTCGGTAGGCTCACCAACCAAGCAGCTGCCTGAACCATGTGATGGTAACTTGCTGTATCTAGTGTGAAAATGGGGGTATTTAACAAGCAGCAACTTTTGGGCTGTTTCTCTTCTGTGTTTCATCTCTGACAAAGTGTATGTATGTAATGAGGGAGGGCAGGCACGGGTGTTAAGGAGACCTGTCTGGTTAGATTTCACTTTCCCAGGAATCCTTAAAACTGAGTGCCCTTCTGCACCAGGCTGCTATTAAATACGCACGGCCCTTGCCAAAGGAAGAGAGGAGTGACCAGTATCATTCTCTGTTGTGCCATGTGCTGATGTTCAGCTAATTAGAAGAATTATGGCTCAGCTTCATTGGTATGCCATGTATGTAGCTTGTAAAGCTCTCAGGGACCCTTGGAGATGAAGAGTGCTACATAAATATAAAATATTGCTAATGTGATGTTCCACATTAGGCATCCCATTGTGCTGTGGCAGACTTCAGTAATAAACTGCAAAGCAAATACGACTGCCTGCCTGGCACTTCTCTGCAAGGCGGTCTGGGGGGCTGCTTCCCACTGGGAACTGCACTGGCTGCTGGCATGTCTGAACACCAATGGCATCCCCATGGACATTGGCCTCTGAAGGAGGCCTTGGGTTATTGAGTAGTCGCTGCATCGGCATAGTCGCGAGCCCAGGAACAGCAGGTCCCAAAAGAATTTCTCAGAAAGGGTGGCAAGAAAAGCTATTAAAGCACTCTCTTAAAAAGCCAGTGGCACTGCTTGATTCTTCACACATTTCTTTGCATGGCTCAGGTCCCCGGATCTTCCTCATAGGAGAAATCCAGGCGAAAATTCTTGCATTTAATTTCTCCTTCAGTTGTCATTTGCAGCTTGTGTGGTGCTTCAGGAACACCAGCATTGGAGCAAGCATAGCTAAAGCTGTCTTTCAGTACGTATTTTTGGACATCAAGGCTCTTAAAACTAGTTTCGTTTTGAACAGGTTTTTAAAAAGGAAGGAAACGTTTTGTGTTTCTTTCAGAAGACTTTTATTTTTAATCCTGAAACTGTATGTAAGTAGTTTGTGATGGATTAGAGCACATGGTGATTTTCAAGGGGGTGTTTCTGTTGTTTTCTTAAGGACACTTTTGCATGCTGGTTTTGTGTTGTTGAGTAACATGATATTAAGGAGGTCTTAAAACATACTACAACAAATAACTTACTTGCTTGATGAGAAAATGAACATGAGCCGGCTTCAGTGTGCTCTTGCAGCCCAGAAAGCCAACCATATCCTGCGCTGCATCAAAAGGAGTGTGACCAGCAGGTCGAGGGAGGTGATCCTGCCCCTCTACTCTGCTCTTGTGAAACCTCAC
>JAOEHY010034805.1:0-29111 GCA_025447955.1 Psilopsiagon aurifrons | reverse complement strand
GGGGGCGTCTCTGGGGGGCAGCGGCTTTCCAAGGTAGTGTCTGAGCATCTTTAGAAGCAGGCATCTCGTTAGCTAATACATTACACCAATCAAGGAGAGTTATCTTAAGCCACAATTAATCTGCTCCCTGGCATATGTTGATAGGAAAGCATCATGCTGTTTCTTAATTAAAAGCAAGCGGATTAAAAATGATTAATAAGAGTATTAAATATTCTCCTAAACTAAAAGCTTTGGGATTCTTGGGTAAATCGAGCTTTGCACAGGTCTGCAACTGTGAAGGCAGCTTCATGGGCCTCACTTGGTATGCAGGGAGCGTTTCTGGCCTGTCTGGGGGCAGAGGCAGGGAGCAAAACCTGACGAGTTTAAATAAGGGAAAAACAATGAAATAAGCAAAATCCTGAGCTTGAGGTGACATCACTGCGTTAAAACCATCACGGACACAATGCTAAAGGTCTCTTTAGTGTGTCAGGCAGGGCTGGGGCTGGAATAGGGGCTGCTCATGGCAGTGCCAGCTCTAACCCCAGGGTGTAGCAGCACCTCCATCATCATTTGGAAGAACACGGCTTTGGAGCAGCCCAGGGAAGGGGAAAACAATTTCTTGGCCTTTGGAAGAGGTAATTCAGTGTATAAAGAGGGGCGAGTACTGCCTTTGCGCTCATCTTTGGGGTTTAAGGATGGGGAATTGGGCCTTGGCGTGGGCTGTAGCTTGCCAGGATGGGGAGGATGCTTCCAGGGCCCTTGCAGAGATGCTGCCCCCCCCCCGCCCCCAGCCCAGGGCTTCACTCTTGGGTGCAAACACCCATTGAGTTCTCCTACCTCCTGCTCCACAGCCAGCCCCAAACCACTGTGCTCCGTCAGGCCACAGGCACAGCTGTGAGGATCCAAAGTGTCCAAGGTTCCCTGCGGGAGCTGCTGGGGTCTGCCCTGTGCTGTGCCAGGAGGGTGCCTGCTCACCCCAGGGTGCATTGCACCGAGCTCATTGTCATTCTGACTTTGACTTGGTTAGTGATAACAGAGAAGGATAGTGCACCTTTAAATGAGGAGCTTTGTGTTTAATTACCCAAATAAAATGACATAAATATGAATGAGTGCTAATGGTGGTACTTGCTTTTCCGGAAACCATTAACAAAGCGATTCTTAAATGATTTGTAAAGAAAATGAGAGGAGCAGAGAGGAGCGAGAAGGCTATTAGGAGTCGAACACACTCCTGAGTTATTATGTAGTCAACTAGCAGGCAAGTACCAGGTGAAATGATCTTGCAAAGGAGAAAAGGTGGTGGTGGTGGGGGGGTTGGCACCAAGGCTTTTCGGGATGTTTTGACTCCAAATGCTCCCCCTCGGCTGCCAATGACTGGGAGTTGGGAAGGGTGCACTGAGAGCACAGTGCAGGACACGGGGTGAGACGTGTGGGTTGTTCGCAGGGCTACTTGTGGGACAGCAACAAGGACCTGGTGGAGTGGCTGGAGAAGCAGCTGACGGAGGAGGAGGGCATTCGCTCCGTCGTGGGAGAAAACATCAAATACATCTCCAGGGATTACATCCTCAAACAGATCCGGAGGTGAGGCACCCGCACACTGCTCGGCACCGCCGGGTCAGAGCTCGGCCGCTGCCCGGGCTGCGGCTCCTGCCGGGACTCTGCACGTGCCTGGAGCAGCATCACAAACCAGCAGGGACCTCATCAGAGGCATTGGACCCTCTGGGGCCATCCCTGCCCCTTTCTGGGACACAGCCATGGCACAGATATTCCATTAGAGACAGAGCATGGAGAATTATCCTAGCAGGCCATGTACACATATACACACACATATATGTACATACATATATAGAGAGAGACACATATATATACATACATACACATATATACACATACATAGACACACATATATACACATACATACACACACATATACACATACATATACATACATGTAAACACATACATATATACACATATACATATACACACATGTAGACATATAAACACATATACATATATACACATATTTATGCATATACATACACATACCTATATATACACATACATATATGTAAACACATACATATATACACATAAACATATATACATATACACACATGTAGACATATACACACATATATATATACATATATATACACATACCTATATACACATGTACACACTACATACATATATACATATATGCACATACATAAACATACACACATATATATGTGTGTTCTCTCCTAAAGCCAGAAGCAATCAGCTCTGAGCCTGTGCTGCCCACACATGGCTGGAACATCCATACCCTTCCCTCCCTTCGTTTTTATCAGCCCCTGACCTCTCACACTGGTTTCTCCTCTGCTGTGTTGTAAAAGCCAAGCTCCCTTTGGGTACTGTTCAGCAAATAACCCCCAAATACTCAAACACTGGTAGAGCATTATCTGCTCCTCTCTGAAGGAGTTTCTCTCCGTTGGAGCCAGTTTGACCCTCAGAGGACAAATGAGGCTGAATGCAGACAGATCTGGTTTGGGTCATTTTTATTTCTTACACTGGAGGCCCCTTAAAGCGGCTCCCAGAGCACTGGGGAGGGCTCCGGACCGTGCTGTGATGCTCTGGTGGGTTCAGGGGCATCCCTCACCATCATTTCCACCAGGGTCCCTGCAGATGGGGCTCTGCGATGGCTGGGTGGGGGTGCGAGCACGGGGGCTGCCCTCTCTTAACTCTTCACCTCTTTCCAGCCTGGTCCAGGCCAATCCGGAGGTTGCCATGGATTCCATCGTGCACATGACCCAGCATATATCACCCACGCAGCGAGCCGAGATCGTGCGGATCCTTTCCACAATGGACTCCCCTTCTTCAACGTAAGAGCATCGATTTCCCACACTGCCCCTGCCCGGTACAGCGCAGGAAAAAAAAAGCAGCAGCTCAGAATTGCCCTTTGTCTGCTTGACTGCGCCCACTGTACCGCGACGGGAGGCTCCGGGAGCGCTGCCACAGGGACATTGTATGGTTTCCAATCAGACTGACCAGAGGAAGTGTGTTCCTTGGCCAGAGACACGAGGGAGATGATGTATAAACACAAGCGCCTGCAGAACCGCGGTCCCGCTGGCTTAACTGTACCTTATTTATTTAACAAAGCCTGACCGGACCGACGCGGCTCAGCGCCACGGCCAGGCAATGAAGGGTGCTGCGGCACCGTGAGGCCTGGGCACCGCAGAGCAGGGGGTGTCCCACGACCCCCCCCGCTCTCCTCACCCTGCCGCGGCACCTTCCCGCTGACAAGTGCCAATGTGACCCTGTGAGGCTGGGCTCTGCCTTTGGGAGCGTGGAGCGCTCCTGCCTGTGCCCCGACAGTGAGCAGAGCTGTGTCAATGTCTGTCTGGTTCCCTGGGAGAAGGGGAGGGGAAAGAGTGTCTCAGGGCTGGCGCTGTGCCCTGGGAGGCTGTGGGGATGGCTCTGGGCCCACCCCGGTGTCAGGGCAGGATTCTGGAGGGCAGTTCCCTGCATGCCCCCTTCCTTTAGAACAGGCCAGCAAACTGGAAAGCCCTTCTAGGAGGAGGTAAGCGAGGAGAGCAAACCGCAGCTGCTCAGCCACCTCTGCTCTTCCTGCCCTACGCAGAGGGGTTTACAGACATGAGCATCCCTCTGCTGCGTGCACGTTGTGTAAGTGCTAATCCCTTTTGTAGGAGTGGGACACTGCAGCACAGCACAGGGGAGGGGAAAGGACGGAGTCACGTACACCGCTGGGGTTCAAAACGCACAAGGAAATCTTGGGCTAATGCAGCCGAGAAAAGTTTTTCCTCCATCACTGCCTGCACATGGGAAGATGGGAATGTAAGAGAAATGATTTCTGGTAGTCCCAATGATCACTCTTGGAGCAGGTCAGGAATGTGTGGGGCACGTAAGCACGCATCCCTGCAGGCTGCCCAGCCCAGGCCCCAGCAGGCTGCTGCACTTCTCTATTTTCATGGGCCTCCTGACGTTAGTAAAAGGTGGAATTCTGGCTGGAATTGCAGTCAGTCCCTTGTACACAGACACTGTAATGGATCTGGTCTAACCAGCACTGGAGAGCTTACACCAGTGATGGTTTTAAAGGTAGTTCAGATTTTACCATTCCTCTTTTAATATAGATAAATAGGAAGGGATGATTTAATAGGGGAATTAACTAATGACCGTGTCAGTGTCTCACACCTGTACTGTTCCCTTCTGAAGTGCAACACAGCCAGTGCCAGAGCTCATCCCAGATCCTCCCAAGGGACCAGCAGCCAAGGGAGCCCTGCCAGCTGAAGGACTTGAGAGCCACAGTTTGATTTAAAAGACCTTTTTCCCCCCATAAACAACCCCCAAAGCTGCTTTTGGCTTACGCCAGCGTGGGCTGCAGCAGGACACACAGGACAGGCAGGAACGTCAACCGCTCGGGTGGGCATCCCAAGATACAGGCACTGGGTGAGGCTCCACTTAATCCAGGGGTAAACCGAGCCACTGGGTACCATCAGTGCTGGTCTGAGGTCGGGCTGCAGCATTGTTCCCCGGCGGTGGCTCCGGTGCCATCACGGCGGTGGATGCGGTCACCGGTGGCGGGGCGGGGGGGCTGCCCGCGGGCCGCACGGTTCTGCTGGTGCTGAAGTATTTCACTTACCTCAACTTCTTTTAATAAAAAGAATGAATCAGAACTCTGGTGCCTGCAGTGTGACTCTGTCAGCCCCGGCCTGAATCGCTCCCAGCCCACAGCCACCATCCCAGAGGGCCATCAGCAGGTCCTGTTCCTCCTCCGTGGGTTTATGGGCATCTTTAACATTACAGTGATGGAAACAGTGAGGAAGCACCCACTGATTGGGGGTGGGATGGTGGCCCCTGACCTGGGCAAAAGGAGCCCCTGGAAAGGAAGCAGCAGGATGGAGGGTGGTAACACAAACACCCATTGGCAGTTCCCCCCATTAAGGGCATTCCTGTGACCTTAAATGGGGGTACATTTCCCACCCCAACTCCAGCAGTTATTTTTCAACCCAGAATCCTGACAGTTAAAACTGGGGGGGGGGGATGGACACGAGGCGCCAGGCCCCGAACTCCAGAAACACATTTAAAACTCTTCAGCCTAAAATATCCATGTATTAAACCCCCAAGAAAAGCAGCACCAAAGCTGTGAGCTCTCCAAAGCCCAAGATCAAAGTGCCATCATCTTTTAATGCAAACCTTTTGTTGCAGCCGCAGTCTTAAGAGGGATGAGAGACATCAAAATACAAACTGAGGCAAACTGGCTCTGGTGCTGTGTTTTGTTTTAGTCTTTCCTCTCAATGTGGGCCATGAAATAGGTCAGCTCCATTACTGATCAGCCTTCCCACAAATATTTAAACCAAATTGAATTGCACACCCAATACCCATCACAATTACACCCAGCACAATAACTAAATTAGCAATTCAACAAAATAATTGGAAATGCGATTCTCTCTATTCCCCGGCCTCCCCCGGGGCTTTGGCCGATCTATGGGGGGAAAACTCAGCTTTACTAATTCTGCAGCTAATTAGAGACACACTTGTAAATGAAGTTGTTTGTCTGAAAGTTGAAATTCTTTGCTGTTGGAAGTGGGGGGGGGAAGGGATTAACGCAGCCCCTCCATCCCTCCCATCGCACGCAGCATTCCCCGAGCCACTGCGTCGCTGCTGTGCAATGTTTGGCAAAGGTGTAATGCTCGTTTGGGTAGGTACTAATTAGCAGCTGTGTCATGAATTAACAGTCTATGGGGTGGAGGGTGGTGTGTGAGGTATCTCCCTTGCTGTTAACTGGCAGCATTAGGAAAACTGGGTGGGAATCCTCCTGGTTACCTGTGCCTCCATGGAGGGCAGAGCTGTGTCATCCCACTGCTGGACACGGGCACGTCACCTCTGGAGCCTCTCATGCTTTGCTCCTCAGGGATTACAGAGGCTGCACCTCCTCCTGCAGCACACTCCAATCCAGGGGAGGCTCTGACAGCAGGAATTAAACCCTGCTCTTAACAGCACCATCAGCAGATGAAACGGGACGCGTGAGCAGGCGCTGCCAGCCCAGGTTCTCCCCATGCAGCCCCTACCCCAGTGGTGACAGGGGACAGCGGGAGAAAAGGCTGCTTAAGCACTGATAAGTGAATTCAAAAGCATGCTTAGTAGGGCTTTGGCTCTTATCTCCGCCAACAATGCGAACGAGAAGTTATCAGATTTGGAGTGTTCATGTTACCCTTTAACACTGCAGCCAGCTCCCACTCACAAATAGGAAGAAAGGGTAAAACCGGAACGCCCTGGTGCTAGGAGTGTAAAGGACACAGGAGTCAAACAGAAAGGGGTGGCACAGCAGAGGCAGCACCCCAACAACCTGCCAGCACAGCAAACCAAGAGTAGGGCAGGGCCACGGTGCTCTCTGTTTAACACCCTTAATGCCTGCGCTGACAGTGCAAGCAGCGTGAACACATTCCACCACCAGCAGCCCAGGAAGCAGATAATTTACTCCCCTTGATGCCGTTCACAATGGTGGTTATTAAACCATGAGATTTTAATGATGTTGGAAGACCCCACACCTTTGCTGCTGTTGCTGCAAAATCAGTGCAGGTACAGCTCAAGGGGTGGGGACACCGGTGTCTGCTGGGGAGCTGGAATCGATGGAGGGGCTAAACAGAGAGCACAGAACCACTGCCAGGATGTGCCCTGGATGATGGCTACACCAAGAGGAGGCCACGGACAGGCATCAGCCTAAACTAAACCAACTGGCTCACTAATGAACATGGGATACTCACCATATCCCTGCATCGGTGGCTTGAAGCTCAGCCCTTCCCTGCAGCCGTGGAGCCTTCTCCCCACAGCTCCCTGGATGCTTCACAGAGGGATGAGCAGTGCTGCTGGGCTCTCTGCTGTGCACAAGGTCCTCAGTGGGCTCCTGAAACAGAAAGGGCAGCAGAGAGGAGCCAACAGTGACATTCAGTGTGTTTCCACCTGGCAAATCCTGACCGGAGAGCTGCAGGGGGGGGAGAACAGGAGAAATCAATGCACTTCCCTGTGAGCTGCAGCTCCTGCTCCGCTGCGAGCGAGCACGAAGATTTATTCAGCCATGATCCATATGTTTTCCACACAAAGTCAATACTCACCTTGGCACTTACTTATTTTCTAAAGCCAAGAAAAATGCTCTACTCTGCACAGGGCTGGAGCCTGCCCCGTGCTGCTGCCACTCCCTGCATCCATGCAGAGGGGTGAGGACCAGCACCGGGGAGGAACAGGGAAGAGAACAGCCCTGATGGCTTCTGGAGCCAGCAGCTCCCTCCAGGCTGCCTCAAGACCAGGCAGGAAGGCAGGCAGAGCTCTTGGGAGCAGCAGCTGAAGGAGCTGGGTTTAACAGCATTACCACACCTTTTATGCCCTGCTTTAAAATAGTAAGAAATCCCTTTCCCAAAGGAACAGTTCTGTGAGCAGCCCCTGGCACTGCACTGCAGGGGCTGCTTTGTGCAGGGTGGTGGGACCCAGCCAGACCCATCCCCACTCACAGGTGTACCTGCTCTGCTGTTAAACTGCATTCAAACCCTCTGTGATTTCACACAGCAACTTGTCCCGGGCAAGTCTGTGCAGCTGAGCCGAGTCTCTCTTGCTGTGGAGGGCTCTTTTCCCTCCATACATCACTGGAGGTGTTAGGAAGCCATTTACTGGAAGCAGGCGACTCCAAGACTTCAATCTGTAAGGATGAGGTGCAAAAATGATTAATTAGTATCAGGTCTGCAGACAGCTCTGGGGATGGAGAAAGCCTTTTGAGGGAAAAGGAGAAACCTGTGCTGCAGCACAGGCCTCTTCAGAGACAGGAACAGAGGGAAAGGAGCAATCCCCACACGGAGATACAAAGTGGAATCATCTCCTGTGCACAGGGTCTCACCTGAAGCACAGGTCATGGCTTGGGCTTCCCTCCTTGTGAGCCAACCTGCTACATACTTAAAACCAGAATGCATTTGTATTTAAGCACAAAGAACAATTACAGTGACATTCCATAGCCCAATGTACAGGGAAAAAAATCCAACCAACCCTCCTGTGGAGCTCAGAAGTGGCGAACAAACACGTCAACACAGCTGCAAGCCTTTGCACCTCCATGCTGTGTGCCGGAAGTCCTCAGAGCCCTCAGCACCCAGGGATGTGCAAAGCAACGCTGATGAAGTCACACTGCCCTGACCACACTTGGATCATCAGGTTAGAAGGCATTTTAATTGGATTGCTCAAAACACACAAAACAAAGCTCAGTTCATGTGGTCACAAGCAACACAAGCAACGGCCCCCGTACACACACACACACACACACACACACACGTGTGCAGGAGTATTCACGCAAGGTAACCTCCACTGCGGATTGATCACAGCAGGCTGAGAGATTCCCCTTACAGGGATTTCATTCCCAGCTTCTGTGAAGACCCCACAAACCCCTCACATGAGCCCTCTCCTCTGGCCGGTTTTACACCCGTGCTGGCATCCCTCAGCAGCGTGCCATGGTGATGGTGAAAACAGGACAGCTCAGTTATGAACAGCAGAAACAACTCAGCGCATAGCATCAGTGCTGGACTTCACCATTAAACAGCCCCAGATGTACCCCAGTGCTGTGCCCATCAGCAATGTCCCTGTATGCAGTGAGAGCTCACGGAGAGAGTATGAACAGGGAGCTCTGGCTGCCTGCAAGGGAGAGCACCTTTTCTCTATTTTAAGGCCACGTTAATTATGTAAATGACATTTAAATCCTCTTGACTCGGTGAAAACTGAAGTCACACATTCCAGATACGCAGGCAGCGACCAGAACAGCACGCTCCAACAATCCCCCCATTTCCCAAATGAAAATCTCTAAGGATTTAATCCAAACGCGGGTGACCCGATTGCAGGGGGCCTGGTGGTCCCTCCGCTCTGAATTGTGTGTGTCCCCCTGGCAGAACACTGTACCCGGCCTGCGGAATCAAGGTCAGGAATTTCAAAGAGAATAGTTAGAACTGGATTGTCTTTGGGAGGAAGCAGAGTTCATTTTCAAGCCGGAGAGAGGGCGTTCAGCCAAGCTAAACCTCCCTGTTCTGCTTCCTGAGCCCGTGTGATTCAGCAGAAACTGCATCGGATGCTCCTTCAGTGTGGATTTGCAGCAACAAACCAGCAGCTGGAGAGACCTTGCTCTGGGTCAGACAAGCAGCACCCAGACCAAGGAGATGCCGGGAGATGGGGCAGTGTCCAGGGCAGGGAGAGGAACCCACTGCTGCGCTCAATCCCTGCTACTTCTGCTCCGGTTCTTGGGGATTCGAGATCTTCCCAAACAGCGAACGATAAAGCTCCGTCCTGGGGAAAAGAGGAAGGAGAAGGAGGGGGACAAGTTACTTTTCAAGGTCAAAATGGAAACAAGAGGCTGCAAACCCATCCCCTCCTTAAGATGAAAAGGCCCTGAGTAATTACAAATGCATTCGCCAATCTTCATTAACAAACAGCAAAGGGGAGAACTCAATCACCACCCGGATGTAGATTTCTCAGTGTGGCCGGGTACCATATCTCCAGGGAAGGAGGTTTTCTCTCAGGTTGCCCTTTACGGACAGGCTCTTCAAGTAAGAGACCAAGACTGAATATTTCAACAGGATGTACGAGCCCACAGAGCCATGAGGAGGAGTCAATCACGCATCCACGTGGGACTGTAATTCAGTTTCCATACATTTTCTTGGACGTGATGGTACTTGAGAAACAATGAAGATGACCCAGCAACAAGATCCCAATTAACAGCACCTAGGCAGCAATTCTGGTAACAGGAGCAAGCTTCCCTTTCACAAGAAGAAAGTGGGCTGGTGGTGTATTTGTCTTTAACTTTCAGAACCAAAGTAGCCTGACAAGAGAGATGGGGAAAGGAGAGAGCATGTTTATGTATCAGAGATACCTGGAAATCAAGGGAAAAGCATTGGGAGAGCCTTAATTTCTAAAGCAACAGCCTGGTGTGCCAGACACACAAGTGATGGTGACAGGGAGGATGGGATTTCTCCTTCAGAACACACTGATCATCACCATGTTTTTAGAGCAGTAACCAAACGATGCATCCCTGTGGGTGAGTATCTCACTGGTCCATCAGGGCCAGCACCTAGGAAAGCTGCTCCTGGAAAACTGTCAGGACAGGCAGAGAAAAGAGACTTCTGCTTGAGACTGTATAAAACGTGGCTTCAAAGGATGAAATCCAGACCTGACACAGACGCTGTGATTTCGGCTGCTGCCTCAAATGGAGGCTACAACAGGGACCACCCTTGCTAGGGGCTGCTTTGATGCTTTGCTCCTTCACGGATCAATAAGAGATGACAACTGGTTTGAAAACTGTCTGCAGACCCTTCCACTGCAGAAAGTTACCTGTCAGCCTCCAGAAAGAGGGAACTTCTGAGTTTTGAAGAGTGATGGCAGGAAAAGGCCAGCCATTAATCCCAGGAAGACAAGGAACCAAGTACCAGCTCTGGCAATGCAGGAGGATGGACAAACACACATGGACCACTGAGACAAGCCACCATTCTCATTCACAGGGCCACATCTCTTCCATTAATCCTCATTTAGCAGCTAATTAGCCAATCAGCTGCTCTACCCTCAGCAAACGAGGCTGTGGTGAGGGATGTACCCATCTCCTTACGTGACAAAATGGTGATGCTGTGTTTTGTGTGTAAGGAGTGTGAAACCCCAGCTGGAGCTTCTGTGTTACACTGGGAGCGTGCACAGGGGTTAATGCAAGTTTAACACAAGTGCCAAATCAGAACACCTTTAGAAAACAGAGTTAATGCACAAAAAGCTGCAAGTATCGACACTTCAAAGGAAAAAAGAGGAGGGAGAGGAACACCTTTACCCGAACCCGCGCCATTTTCCATCTTTCCTATTAACTGATAAATGCACTCACTTTTGCTGTTTCAACTGAGCAATCAGGTGGCAAGCGGCAATGGGGACAATGCGGCTTCAGGGCTGTGTCACTGATCAGATGGGAACTGCAGAAGGCTGCTGTTTTGTCCTCCGCCAATCACAGCCCTCAGCCCGGCTTTGCCAGCCCGGCTCAGACCCCATCATTACAGCAACCACCGCTTCCACTGGCACTGTGATCCATGGCATCCCCGGGCAGCAGCGGGGCCCAAGTGCCAGAAGCAGAGAGGGAATGCTTGAAGTGGTGCTTTGATAGGAGATCATTTCACAGTCAGGTGGCCGAAGCTGACAAAGCCCATCAGAAGAGGCTGAGCAGCTCAGGCACTGGCAGGGAAGCATCCCAATTCCACTCCTGCTCCCCTCCCTCTGCTATGTGCTTTCACTGGGGAGCATCCGCTCCCAGAGGATTCAGGCTTCTCCTTCCCTGAACTCTGGTGCCAGGGAGCAACAGAAACCACTTTTGCTTTGCCCATAAGCCTGGCTCACAGATCACAAGCTTCAAACCTTCTCCCGCCTTGTCAAGCACACCTCAAAGGCATCCTGCAGCATTCCAAGGGGAATTCCTCCCAAACACCACCTCCACTGCACAGAGGGGCTCCTGCCTGCAATTTCTCTGCATTCACCCTCCTCTTATACATTCACGGAAGTTCAAATGCAGTGGGCACATTGTGGGGAGCCCCACAGAAACCAACCAAAGAAACAAGAGCTTTGCTGCTTGCCCTGCGAGCTGGCAAAAGCCAAAAGCAACGTTTCTTTGCAGCTCACTCTGCCTTTCCCAGCGGTGCAGAGGCAGTCCCCTCCGGTTCATCTTCATTTTGGGGTTCCCGATAGCCTCCGAGCAAGACAGACTTCAAGCAAGAATTTATCTCCACCAGCAGAGAAACGCTGCCAGCACTGACTGAATTTGACATTCACACCCTGTGGGTTTCATGGGTGCAAAGGGGGGCTGCACCCACAGCCATAGGCAGGGAGCCCTGCAGCTCACAGCACCCCCCCAAGCCCCCAGCGCATGATGCTGGTAAGCTCTGAAGTCAAAATCCAAGTGGAGCTGTTTGGATAATAACACTGCATGGGCAGACACTGTCAAAGAGTGGCAGAAGGAGGGGATCAGGTAACCCCTGAAACACAACTAATATTTCCCCCTGAATGGAAACAACCCAACCCACAATCTTTTCTCCCCCCTCTTCTCATCATCTGGGCTACCTTCCTTGTACAGCATCTCCCCTCAGCAGGATTTAACCATGCAGAGAGTAAAACTCATCAATCCTCCAGGTTTAACCTTGTCTCTGTTTCAATTCACCAGGGTAAGTGTGGATTTTAATACTTTCAGCCCCCTTAAGGCTATGCATAATGAACCTGGATTTTGGTTAAAAACCAGAGAATTCCTCTCCTCCACCCGCATGTATCAAACAGCAGACTTGAGTGGAGGCAGCCCACGCTGGTGCAAGCCTGCTACCTCTGGGTAAAGGACAGGGGACTTCAGCACAAAGAGGTGTTGCTCTTAGCAATGTGCTGAGGAGTAACCTATGGAGTAATTAACAGTGCTTACACCTCGGGTAGGGAGGGTGGAAGAAGCAGGTCGATACAGGGGTCCTCCTTGAATTAAAATTTAACTTACCCTTTATTGCAACCCACAAAAGCAAGTAATGAGCACTAACATTTTTATTTCTTTTAAACTGTCATTTAGGTTGTAGAGGGGATAATTACCTATTTCCACTGTAGTAAGGTTTTATCACCCTTAGTGAGGCATTTTCTAATTTAATATTTTTACTATATTATCATAAAACCTGTTTCTGGAAAAAATGATCAGGGACCACACAGCCATTTGCCATAAAACATGTGTGTGTAAGTACCTTGCCTTCATTATTTATGCATTTCTTCAGAGCTGGCTCCAAGGGCTGAGGACAGCACATGGGTTGGATGCTCCAGGAGCGCTGTGCCCAAGTACTCACCCTTTTCCCAGCTCCAGGGCTCACTCCATGGGCACTCAGCACCTGGGAAGTTTGCACAGCCCTTTCACAACTCACCAGCAGCCTGAGACAAAAGGTGTGCGTGAGGGCGGTGCATCATTCTGCTTCCTGCACTGCAAAAACAATCCTGGGTTTGGTGCTATTTCCACCCTGGTTGTGTGGGAAAAGCATAGAAGGGATGTCCCTGCACCCCAGCCATGCTGTGGACCCCAGGGAGGGCATTCCCCACACACCCCCCATGCCAGCAGCTCGACCATCTTCCCATTCACAGCTCTAGCACTTGCACAGCCCTTGGCACGGTCACAGCAACGCTCTGGGCTGTGGGGAGCCCCTCATTGCGCTCTGCAGACAAAGGATCTGCCTGTGCTGGGGAGAGGTGCCAAGGCCCGGCTCAGCATCACTCCACGGCACTGCAGGGATGCCAACCAGCTCCCCACCATCCAACCTAATGGATTTCATGTTGACAACATGACTTTAAAAAATCAAATGAAAGGAGCAGCCACTTCAGACAGTAACAGTGGTGTACAACCGACCGATGGACCTCACCACCCTCCAATCCCAGCTATTGCTACTACACACAGTATTTAGGCAAAACCCTTGCAACAGACAGCAAGGAAACACACACCCCAAAGGCCAGAGGGCCCTGGGTGAATATTAAGAGCAACAGCACATTTGATGAACATATGAATCATCAAATACACATTATTAAATCTGTTAGCAGCAGCTCCTTTGCCCACCTGCAGCAGCACCATTCCAAACATACAACAGGGAAAACACGTAAGTGCACATGGAAGGGGAGAGCAGCTGATGCTGGGATAGTCTGTGTAGTTACAGCCAGCTTACTTCTTGGCTTTAAATACAGCTGTGCAAACCAGTAAAGAACAGTATTAAGGAGGAAAATTCCTTTTCTGGTGGGTTTTTTCCAAGTGTTATCAATACAACATCACTGCTGTGCTGCTTTACTAAAAATGCCCTCCAGCAGCTTTCTGTACCTTTCCCCACGTACCTTTTACTTCTTCCAGGCCAAAAACTAAGAGGATAATTGAGAGGATGCCACAAGCAATACTGAACTGTACCTACCCCATTCCTTCTGACACTCTCCACTGGGAACAATGAGGTTTTAAGTCACAAAAGATAGAAAGGTAGAACACGAACCCCCCTGAAGAAAAGCAGGGATGAAATACACACCCCCCAGATGAAAGTGGAGCTGGCTGTGGATCACTTCCTTGGAAAACTTTGTATCCTAAGAAACCTTTTATGCACTGGTATGAAATTCAGATGATCGGAAGGCAGAGCAGGTACCCAGGCAGATAAAACAAGCTGAAGCCCCCTATTTCTCAATTTCTAGTCAAAAAGCACTACCCTACATCAGCTCGAGTGGGGTGTGGATCCAGCTCCATATCCACATGCATTCCCTGCTCCTCTGCTTCCCCAGCAACAAACCCATGGCACGGTGAATGATGCAGAGCAAAACAAGCAGCAGCAATCACTGAAGGAGAATTAGAACACCCTTGTCTTTGAGAGCGAGGGGGCCCGATGGGCAGAGCCGAACGCTGTGCGTGGTGTCCAGCCACCGTGTCCGTATCCATGCCCGGCAGCGCGGTGACACGGTGCTGGTCAGGATGCAGGCCCACGAGATGGCACTCTCTCACTCGCTTCCCAGCACAGCCCAAACCCGGGGCCTGCAACTCCAGCTATAAATTACGCAGCCAGACGGCTCCCACCAGCGTGCCCGGCGCTTGAAGGAGATCCAGGAGGGTCTGCCACAATTCCCTCTCGCCCAGGCAGGTCGGGATCAGGTCCTCCGAGCCTGTGCAAATGCTTTTAGCCCCACGGCTTTAGATGATGACAGGTGACGTGTGACCTCTGGTTTGTCTCCTGGGAGCAGCACAAGATTTATAAGTACTTCAGAAAGCTGTTTCCTGCCTGAACAAAGGCGCTCTGCACACTCCGTGAGGCTGCATCTGGGGACGGGGCAAGGAGGAGAGGATGGAGGCGCTGCTCAAGGTACTGCACCTCAAACTTAACCAGACCCAAGGTTCAGATCTGCCATCTCTGTCACCAATTCCACACACTACTCCCTTAAACCAGCACACAGCCATCTGCTTACTGACCAGCCCTGAGCTTGGGACCTGCCTCATCCTGATTTTGACCCTAACAGCATTCAGCAGTCACGTTTTTATCTGACCTTTTACAGCACAAAGCCAGAAAGGGGTGGACGAGCGGCTGCAGAAGCAGCAAACACGGGCACGTGCAGAAGGCTCCAGCCTACTCCCCTGGCATGCCTTCCAGCAGCTTTCATTTCCCCATGAAATCCATAAAACGTTGCCTTCCCACTCTGCTTTTAGATGGGTATTTGAGCGGAGCAGCCACTGTAATGCTGCATGCATAGTGCCCTGCGCAGATGTGCACACAGGCGCACAGAGGGGACCATTCTTTGTGTACCTTAACATCCCATATTCCTAGGATGATTTCCCTCTTTCACAGCTTGCCTGTTTTATAACAGATTTGATGCAGGAGAAGACAAATTGTCTCACAAAGGGAGGATGACAAATCATCTTGCAGCTCTTAACAGGTTATTTTTTTTCCCCTTTAAAAAGGAAATTTCCATAACAGAGGCGCCTGTCATCTTACATGGGATGTCAAACATCAAATGTCGGGACACGATGATTTCAGCCCACTGGCACTAGCCAGGGTCACGTATCCCACTCCACTACTGCAGCCTCAAAACATACAACAGCTCCTCATTCAAATACCAGCCTTTCTAACAACTGTGGTTAAAAGTGATATGGGATCCTTAACTGCGTCAACATGAGCTGACTTCTAAGGCAAAGCCAAAGGTTAGGAATGCAAAATCCACCAAACAATGATGCATGAAGGGCAGAACGATACCAAGGCCATGATGCCTCAGGACCTACAGTCAAGCCAAAAAGGTTGAGTTTCAGAGGACAACAGTGGGGTTTTCTTGGCTCCCAGCAGAGCTCAGGTCTAAGGCTCCGTCCCTCCTGCACTAAGTCCCTGAGCAAAGTCAGGCTGTGCGGCAGGCAAACATCACCTCCCCAGGAGAGCCCATACATCCCCCAAGGGGGTCTCTGCCATTCCAGGGGGGCTCTTCCAGAGACAGGAAGCTCACCCTCATACCCACAGCCTCATGCCAGGAACAACAGCTTCCCCTGAAACCTCAGAGCACATCACACTCAGAAATCACCCTCCACGTTAGCACTGTTCCCTTTGTTTCCCAAAACAAAGCCAATACAAAGCAGGGTAACCCATCATCCAGGCTGTATCTACATACACTTAGAATGATTCTCCTTCACCAACACAGTCACAGAAGCTGCTGGTTTAGTTGCTCCAGAAATAAGAGCTTTGCTTCCTTTCAGGGACTTCTGTCCTGGTGAATGCACTGGATTGACAATCCCAGAGCCCAAATTCCTCCATTAATCTAGTCTCATGGTGTTTTAATACCCAAAGTACAAAGTGAGCTAAGTTGAAGGCTGGTATCTCACCAACCTTCCTTTTTTTTTTAATATGAAACACTTATGTCATATAAGTAAACTAATCTTTTAATACTAGGATTTCCTACTACATACCCCCCTCTGCTTGAAGAAAGACACACTGTGACAAAGCAACTGCACTAAGTCCAAGAGTGAGAACGCTGATGAGGAAAATACACAACATCCTGCCTGAATCCAAGGGAAATGCTCTAATCCAAACCTTGCTGGCAGCTGGATTATCTGTGTGTTAACTCAGCTCCCCAGCAGGCACTGGGCTGCTCGTGCAAGAACAGGAGTGGGCTGGATGCTCTTTCACCAAGCATGATCTGAGGCCAATGGGATGGCCCCTGCGGATTCAGGAGCTTAAATCCTTGCACTTGGCTGTGGGGGTCCAGGCAGTGACTCCTGAAACACAAAACCTACTACAAGAGGCGTGGAGAGACAAGGCATGGGCAGTACATGGGAGCTGGAAGAAGGGAGCCACAACACTGGCACACAGCCCGGTCTTGAAGCCCCAGCTGCCTGGAGGTCCCACAAAGCAGAGACAATAAGGTTAAGTGTCACCACAGGCAAACAGGCTATCTGGCCAAGCAACACCATCAGCTCGTGGTGTACGATCAATGCTGCCTGAGGGCAGGGACCAGCTCACGAACTGCTGACAAATCACAGTGTGAAGAGGTCTGAGAAGAGCAGGGGAGATTTCCCCAGCTCCTGGAAGGGCTTCACATTGTGGCAGAAATGCATGGCCTGACACAGTCCCATTACAGCCAACGTCTTCCCCCTAATTTGGCTCATAAGAGATGCAAAGTCCTCCTCCATAATGAAGACTCATTTGCTGAGGCAAAAAGCAACCTCACTAAAAGCTTGATATATTCTCCCCCTGCCTTTACCCAGTTATAAATCCTGTCCTGAATTCCAGCTTGCACTTGAGAACACGTCTCTTTTGTCCTGCCTGACTTTACCACAGAAAAGCCTCCTTTTCCCTCCCATTCCTGCACTGGTGCCATCTTTAATGATGATGTATGGGTGTCCTTTTCCTCAGCGGTGCTGTGGGGAGGGGGTCAAACATGTGACACCGCCAGCATGTGTATCAACAGCAAATTATAAACCGTGTCAATCCAAGTTAATGCAAAGCTGTAATCCTCTTTAACAAGAGATCAAATCAGTGCCATGAGTTATGTTCATTCTGTAATCTGATAAGAAATAGAGTGAACCTCTAATAAAAGAGTAATGAGAGCCCTTAATGATGCTGTTAAAAGGTAGCGCCAGTTAAAATATTGCTGTTGTTCCAGCTGATTAGATCACTGTTGCATATTTGCACAATCTTGTTTTACCTGTCAGGATAACCTGAGTCCTCGTGGGAGATAAAGGTGCTTGGACCAAACATCTGTGTCCTTAAAGGGTGTCTCTCCTGTAAGTCACTGTCCTCCAGAGTTGAAATAACGATGCTCACCCAACTCAGCAGTAATTTGATACTATACTTTTTAAAGTGTCTGTGTTTAGTCTGTGTTTCACACTCAGGTACAGTGCAGAGATCTGAGGATCTATATATCAAAGCTGACAGAGGCAGAACAAAACCAAAATCCACACACAGCTCATCCCAGGAACAGACACGTTACCCGACCTTGCCACAGCCGGACTGCTCACAGGATGCACTCCTGCAGATACAGCAGCCCTGTGTGCACTGAAAAGATGTTCTATGTGGGCCTTCAGTGGGAATCTCTACCCTCAGCTTGCCCACATAGAAAGCCATCTACCCAACACAGGAGCTGTGAATGCACAGATATCTGATCCCCTAAAAACATGAGGCTGTCCAGAGCTGGGCCAGCTGGAGGCTCACAAGATCTGGTTCAACTACAGCTCTAGCCTGGACCTGCTGTGTCACCTTTGGCAAGTCACTGAGGCTCATGGATTTCTGGACCCAAATACCTCAGGAGGTATGGGTTATGATTGATCTGTGCCTCACTTCCCAAAGCGTGAAGCAGAGAAAGCTGGAATCTTCCCAACTCTGCTGCACATGGCGATACTGAAGGATGACTGTGTTAAAGATCACACCAGAGCCTGGAGCAATGGGATCACTGAAGTACCACAGGTCATGAAGATGGGAAAAAAGGATTTTGAGGGAAGCCAATCACAGGATGCCACCCACAAATTCAGGTGAAATCGCCACCAAAGAGAGATCAACCTTGTTCTAATCCTGAGTAATTCCTGCCCAAGACACCAACTGTCTCCTCTGGACAACCACCACAGTGCACTTAAATGCAAGCCTTTGCCTCCAGGTTCCTTGTCTTAGGACAGGTCCATTTACATAGTGATGACCTTGGCCCAAGAGCACAATAACTGTATTTAAGTCTATAAACATATACCCTGAGATAACCATAAAAATCACTTTCCAGTGCATGTTTTAAAATACTACCTAAGAGGGGTTAAAACAGAGGAGGGCTCGAGGCCACCAGTGTCCCACACATTACAACGTAATATATGCAAGCACAAGGTTAAACAGCCATGCCCATGTGTAGGGTGCATGAAAAACTGGGAAGTGGAAGATTAATTGCCTACACGAATGCTATTATTCCAACCAGCAGCAAGAATAAGAAAGAACGTGGCAGTGATGTTGACAAAGGCAGTTATTACACTTGGACATTTCCCTTCTCAAATTCAGGCTGTAAACCAGTTCTGGAGTGACTGTTCATCCTCTTCTCCATGCAGTGCTCAGGCTGCTTCTCCTCACACGTATCTGCTCTTTGTTTCTCCAGCCAGCAGCAGTGGGAAGTGATAAACCTGATGTGCCAGATCCTGGGTATCCCACAGCCGTGACACCACTACACAGGTAGCTTCAGGTGAGTGCTGGTGGCTCACTGCGCTGTTTTAAGGACTCTTTGCACAGCCACAGTAGTGTAAACCAGCTTCAGTGTACAGGAGAATCAGGCCTCAAACGTATTTCAAGGCTGTGATAGCAGGTTAAATACACAGAAAACAGCAAGGTATTACAGTGATACGCAGACGCATGCCTTGAAAAGCACATGCAGCAAGCAAAGCAAGACAACAGTCACAGACAACTCCCTTCTGCTTTTGCCCCAGTGACAAAGGGCTTGTACATTCATCAGGAGGCGTGAGGACTTGGCACAGCCAAGGAAGAAGCAGAACTACACCATTCTATGCCAGCCCCACAGCTTCTGCCTACCCACATCTGCACTGTTACTGGTGCTTCCCAGGAATCTACCTTCACTCAAGGGGAATGTTCTGCCGGCTCTGTTTCTACAGCCCTTTTCTATATACAGCTCACTGACACACTAAAACTTCTCACACCACAACAGAGAATCCCGTGGCTCAGATGTGTATGCATTCTGGGGTCGTGCCTTTACAGTGCCTGACCAGAAAACGAAAGGAAATGGCTCAGAGCATGATCACATCCTGTGAAGTGTATATCTGCATTTCCAATCTAGTAATTCACACTTACAAACAATACAATTACCTTTTTCTGTCACAAAGGAAGCTGTTCTCATTACTGCTTCCCTCTCATGCGTACAGGCCTGGTCCTTTCTTTTTAATTCACCTGCAGTTTGAAGCAGATGTCGAATTCTTCTTGCCTTGTCCATACACTCTGTGCTGCTAAAGAGGTATTACGGCCCATGGCAAGTGTAGAGACATTTTAAACAGAGATGTGAAATGACCCCTGGAGAGTGGCTGTGATTTAAAAAATGACTGATAGCAGCAAGTACCTTCCTTTTGGGAGAGTTGAACCAAACACCTATAGAGGCTTCATCTCAGACACTGACCACTCCAGGAATGTGAATGTGCTTTATGTTTGGACAAACTGTGTAAAGCAGGGAGGAAAGGAAGGAAGTTAAGCTAAGCAACACCAAGGCTTTCCCTGTGCAGAGCAAGACTACACAAATGTGGAAGTGCTGCAGCAAAGAGAAGGCAAGAATCTGTTCCCAGCAGACCTAAATCACAGCAGAGGGAAATTTAAGCTCAACATTAGTACGAAACATGTTAAGGCACATCATGTAGGGAGGAAGCTGCAGACAAACTGCATAAGGAAGACTGTAATGCCTGCAATAGCAAAGGTAAGGCATGTTCTTCATGTTACAGCTAAGCAGCAGGTGTTTGGGCACACAGTGAGGAAAGCTTCGGCTTCTATTTGTGTATCTAAAACTAAAGCTTTCCTACATAGGTTAAAAAATTAAATACTACTATTACTAAACCACTGTGTTTTACAGGCACTTCTCAACAGCAGAGCTCTGCAGCACATAAGAGGAATCAGAGCCCCAGAAACACAGAGCGACCCGCTCAAGGTCATCCACGAAGCCACTGGCAGAACCAGAAACAGAACCTGCCCACTTGATTCCAGCATTGCCCCTTCCAGCTCCAGGGTTTGCTTGAAAACCTGGTCTTGGCAGAAGGGGTCACAGCTACCCACAGGATATGACCCTCAAGCACACTCGCTGGTGTGAGAACACATCAAATGACAGCCTCACGGTAGCTGGATAAGCCAGCATCAGGAGATGAGTGACTGAAATGCCATTAAGAGGAAGTATGGCGGGCCTCCAAAGTGACTAATAAACTTAATGTAAGAACTAAGTTCCTGCAGTCAGACAATAAGCAGCAGCAGCTGCTGCCACCAAAGACTCTGTAAAGCATGCAAGCGCTGTAATAACCCGCTCGACGTGGAGAGAACCCCCAGGAGACATTTTCAGTAAACCAAATGTCAACCACTCTGTCCCTACCACAATGATAACTGTGTCGGCACAGCAGAACGTAGATGGCATCCTATTAGCTGTAATAGCTTCTGAGGGTCAGGCAGGCTTCGTGCGGTTAGTGGTGGACTCAAGGTGCCTCCTGAGAGGAGTTAAGATAAGGGTTATGAAGATGGCAGGCAGATGAAGTGGAGCTGAGGCCCAAGGAGGCTGTTGTGCACAGCAACTCCATCGTCCCAGCTGCTTCGATGCGCTTCACGTTTGGCTGGAGGTTTCTGGCTTACAGAATGCATTTACTATGGAAGTTTAGGAACACAACTGAATGCAGCAGACTGTGAAGGAGGAGGCAATGTCACCTCTGGGGACAGCAAACATGGTGTAACTACTACATCATTAGGATCAGTCTCACCAGGGCTTTTTCACCTTCTTCCCCGCCTATGCACATCCTCATTCCAAGCTAATTGTGCCTTCATTCTGGGGACAGAGCTACCTGCTTGATCTGTAGGACAGTGCAAGATATAGCGTACACAGTGTGTCTGATCTCACAGCGCTCAAGCCACTTTTCTCCCTCTCTTCCTATAATCCAGGTGAGAAAGTGGAAAAACTGACTACTTGGAATGGCTGGAGGCACAGCTTTCACCCCACACATGCACCACATTTATTTTCATGGCAAGAGGATTTAGACACTACTCAGGAATCAGAGTTTTCCCACTTGAAAAAAATAAAGGACTATGAGAAAGATTCATGATAAAACAGCACAGGTCATATTATGAACATAAAACATCTTAGTGCCAGCTTATTGGAGAGCTCTCATCCTGCTCTCAGCCTGCGCTGTACCCCAAAAGGCAACAGCCTAAAACCAGCAGGTACGTGGTTGTCATTTCACAAGCAGACGGATGACATCTCTCTCTCTCACACAGCACAAACATGTTCCACAACCCAGGGGAAAGATGTTTCTCAAGCTTTCTACATCCATTCAGTGGAAAAATTATCCCACCTCCTGCCCACAAAACGCTTGGCATTTTCAGCTTTAGTTTAAAAATGTAATACCAAAGAAATATGGGTGTAGATGCAGAAGAGCTACCGAGGAACCATGCACAAAACTTCATTGATATTTGCTTTACTAATGAGCACATTAAAACAGTACGGTCTTCCAATAAAATCCCTTGCTCTTTCAGCAGACACAAACACAAGCAACAATTAGCTTGAGTGTTTCTTGACTGAACTATTCCAGTTATTAACTGCTCTATGGAAATGCATACCAAACACACCCAAACCAGTCACCGGTTCTGTTACAAGACAAGTTCCCTGTAAGTTTTGGTTATACCTGAAGGTATCATACAACCTAACTGCCTATTTCCAAAATAATTCCCCAAAATGAGATTTCAAAATCAGAGGAGCTTTAAAACAGGAATCAAAATGTAGCTACTGAGATTTATGGAAAGTACTTGATTGGTGTCACAGTAATTACTGAGTGAAAGCTCAGCCAGAATGCCTGGGCAGATGTGACCAAGACACCCAGGCTACGATGCCAGTGACAAATGGTTAACTGATAAGAAGAAATGGAGGGGGCGACAGACTGAAGAACAGGTCAATATCATGCTGTCATGAAGCCATTTGAGAAACATAATTAATCTATTACTCACCTGGCATCATCATTCATTGTACAGTGGTCAATAGGTGCCATGAAGCTCACCAGCTTGCTATGGACATGATACCTGAACAGTGCAGAAAATAAGCAGACAGCACATTAGTAACTATTAATGAAAAGGAAATGCTGCTGCTTGAATAGAAACATACCAGCCCTGAGATGGAAAGTACTGGCTTTCCTGGTGGCTGGTATCTAATGAGTCAGTAGTTGTAACTGGCAATTCCCCCTGCTTTTCCTCCTCTTCCTGTCTTGTAACATGGACACAAGATGATACAGTGAACTGAACAGCAAGCAAATCCCTTTTCATCACAGCTAGAAAGAGGACAGACAGCATCCATTAATTGTGTGCAAGTACCTAATCAGGCTCCCAGACAGACAACCCTGAAAACTCAAACAGAGAAACAAGAACTCGTTTTCAGCCTTCCCTTCAGCTGGCATTTTAATCACCTTCTGGAGTTTGTGCTCAAAGAGCCCACTGCAGGCAGCAGAAGCATCAGAGCATCAGATCTTCTCGAGCATCCATCTGCTACCACTTTTTTCCTTGCTCTGTTGTTATCTAGGACTCTAAAGTATATCAAAAGCCCCCTCTGCGAGCCATACCCATAGCTGAAAAGTCTGACCCTGAATAACTTCTAAATGGAGCATGTAAAAGAAGCAAAGGAGAAAGACCTGTGCGAAGAAGAGATGTGAGACACTCCTGCATCTGTCTCCGCTCCTGATCCACCAAACCATTTCTGCAAGCTGTACTGCACCTTCAGATACTGGCTCCCCTTCCTGCTCTCCACACTGGGCTAGGAAAGGAACCTGCAGTGGATTTCACGACTTATATTCAAGGACTTGGCATAAAATTTAACAGAGAACTGAAAAACCGAGAATGAAAAGGCGGCTTTAAGCCCTGGTGTGTATGGGCAGGGGATTCCAAACCAGTGGCTTTTGGTGTACACTACAACGCTGCCCACCCAGGTCTGAAATGTTTTATCCAAGCTGCTGCTATTTTTAGAGCTTGACAAATAGCAGACAAAAGGATTCACAAGCATTTGCCCAGAATCACCTTTCCACTCTGCCACCTCTGCACTCCCTTCTGTTTGCTTATGCAGGAACATTCCCTCGAGGGGATTTTTAGCTCACAAGACTATTTCAGAATGGCTCTTCAGGCACAGCACACACTCACCCTTACACAAGGGCTTCCCCGCACAATCCAGTCTTTGTCACTCTTAATGGAGGGAACTGCCCTGGTCTAACTGTGATGATGGAGTCAGGGGACAGACAGAGCCATGCAGGGCCAGTTCTGCAACAAGCCCCAGGTCAACAGGCTGGACTATTGAATGGTTTGCTTATGAGACATTATCAATGATGGACTCATAGAGATCAAAGCTTATACAGGGACAGCAGAGTGGCAAAGGGACCTGGCAGCTCAGATGAATTCTCTGACATGAGTCTGTCTGCCCAGAACTCATTAATGGCACGCTTCTTTAAAGCAGCACTTCACAAACCCCAGTCGAGCAGATCTAAACTACTTAATTCATTCACAGGAAGACATCCCATGTTGCAGCAGCACAGGACCAGGAATCACTGACATGAAAAATAGCGTGCACACATCATTCCTCCGTGTCTACTGCAAGTAAAGGCAAGTCCTAGTGAGGGACAGCAGAGTTCCAAGCACTAGGTTTCCTAAGCTCAGCTGGAGTTTCTGGATGAGCTCACTTCCCCTCTTCGTGTCCCAGTTTCCCTGTTGGTGGAGGGGACAGGTACTCACGTCAAGTGGAAGATCTCCTGCTTTTCAAAGCACTTGAAGATCCTCAGACCCTAACAAATTAGCACACTTCATCCAAACATGCTCTAATATTGAAGGTTTGCTAAAGGACTGCTTTATTTGCCAAACAGAGGAAGAATTATGAAGGAAGAAACAAAAAGGAAGAATTATGGAGACAGGAAACTCAGCATTAATACTTTGCTCTCCAGGATTTCCAAGCCCTTACTGAAAACAAAACTAAGCACTGCTGCTCCAGTTCTAGTGAAGAAAAAAGAAGAACAGAGGGTAAATGATCTGCTTCGGGTGACACAGTCTCTCAGTGGAAGAGCCAACTTTAGGCTCTAGTGGACTATACTGAAGAGATGCTGGAGCTTAACTGCACGTTAATCCTAAACACAGACAATGGCACTTTTTTCTGTTACTCATATTTTCCCTGCAGGGTCAGTGCAACTTTTATTTAAAGAAGAAAAAAAAGAAAGGCCCCTAAGATCTAAGAGGCAATTGACTTGGCCAGAGAGCTGATCTCTCAGGAATGCTGAAGCACACAGATTGCACGCAATGAGAGACTTCCCCATTACTCCTGGAGGTTTACGAGTCTGACTCAGTTGTGTGATGTTGTCAGTAGTTTTGACTGAATCATGAATATATCCAATTATGTGTGATGCTGACAGAAAAGAATATTGATAGTCAATAATTATAGGCTTTTCAGGCCAACAAAGTAGCTCTTCCCTCTTTCAATAAATTATCTTATGACATCTATCTTAAAAATTGCTATGCCAGGCCTGACCCAGACTGACTCCACTGACTTTCTATCAGATGCCATCTAAACTCAGGATTTATAGTTTACCCACAAAAGGATGGTTAATGTTGCGGGTTTTGCAGGAAGCAGCGCAGCTTTTCTGCTGCCTCCCTGCCACAGACACCTCCTCCACCACAAATCACGCAGTCATGCTAAACTCAGGGAGACTCATGCATCTGCTCTGCAAAGACAGGGAAAAAAAGCCCAACCTATCCTCTCCAGGCTGCTTCCCTTCCCACCCTATCACATGGAAGAGTCTTCCACTGGAAAAGGAAGGGGAGAGTTTAGCCCAAATCAGTGATCCAGGAGTCAGGATGTGAAATGAGCTGAAGCTAAAGAAAGCTGTGATGTGACTTAAAGAGAAATTAGTCACCAAATTCCAGCTGATAGTCAGTGGACAACAGGCATCTACCTTACCAAGGCTTTCTATACATCTTCCCCTAGAGCTGCTACCCATGTTTCAATCAGCTAAATATATCTTGCACAAGGGGTGTTTATTGGCTTTCACTGCAAATTATGGCCCCAAATCACTTGGGGCCAATCACATGTCTATCCAGAGTTTTCTGAGACCAGTGACCACTCTTGCCAAGACTAATCTGGGCAATGCTCACAAGCCACATACAAACAAGCTCTTATTCTAGGCTCAAAGAACATTAAGATGCCCCAGTAAATATCCCAGAGCAAGACCTCTTGCCCTAAAAGGCACAAATAAGCCTCCCAGTGTCAACCTAGGGCAGTCAGACTTTACTTGGCAAAATCAGAACTGTTTGCTTGCAGAAGCTGGCACCCACCTGATTCTCCTCCCTTTACTGGCTTTTCTGTCCACTTTCTTCTTTATTTTGCTTCGTAGCTTCTGGATGGCCAGCCACTGCCTGGAGAATGCAAAAGGACACTTACACAACTGCAGAGCCATGAGACAAATGAGCATTAGGTACTGTGGGGTCTGAGGCCCCTCCCAGCCCTGCTGCCTATTGCATTTACACAAGTGAAAGAGATCAGAACCTCAGGAAAACGAGCATGAAACTCCAAATGCCTGTGAAGCTGCTTCACTCCACAGCCAGGGCATTTAAACAGCGTGCCAAAAACAGGCAATAAACACCCTGAGAAAGTGCTGTCTGATCCTTACCTATACCGAGAAGGGAAAGCCCAACTTCTCAGACAGAACTTCATTAAACCAACAAGTTTTCAGCGGGGACAAACTTCTACCCAGTTATAAATATTTCTTTACAGGAACGAGCATCATTTTACCTGATTTATACAATGAAAACTCGACATCAGGGGAAAAAATCTAGCAAAATCCAATTACTGCAATCTTAATATAATCTTAATTACTGTAATCTATTTTATTGTAAAGTCAGATAAATGTACAATGTAATCACCACTTAAATGTAATTTTGTCTATATCATGTTAAATTATAGTGAAGAGCTTTCCATAATATTCCAGACATACACAAAATAAATTTGACACATTGCACTAAAATTTGGGTAATATTTTACAAGGACAAAAGTTACTTCACCATCACAAAATCTCCTAATCCATTTTCTTCCCCTCCCCATACATATACCCCATAGCGCTTTGGCAGTGGAGAGCTCTGCTCCAGCCTGCCTCTGCTTTTCTACTTCCCTAAAGTAAAGCCCATGGCTATTTAAATGTACCTTGTTCATTAAGAGGTATTTGGAAGATTCTTTTCTAACTACAGAATTTAACAGAAATAAGAGTTTCCCTGCATGGAACTGTACCTACTTCTGCACCCAGGAAACATTCCCTGATATTGTTTTAACTGGATAGTACCTTTTCTTACAGCAGGGAGAGAGCATAGACAGGAATTGCTTTAACTGAGCTCATGACAGAAGCTTTGCTCCTCTAAAATAACGACAAGTTGAGAGCTTGTAATGAGGACAGGCCCAATTTCAGCAGCAGCCAGTTGCTTTGCCTAGCTCCCCCTCACTAGGGTCGTTTAAGACACCCTTCTACGGATCCCATTTGTACTGCATGAACCACTTGAAAGACAGAAATACCCCATGTCTGGAACAAGCCTTTTACAACGGGAATTATTTTCAGGGGATCACAAGAGAAACCAGGGCACAGCTCAAAGTCTGGAGTCAGTGTGATCCAGAACTGAGGAATCTGTTGCCCAGGATGACTTTCCTGACCAATGTCATACTGGTTTAAGTATTTGTTATGCAGCTCCTTACACCTAAATGAAGCTTTCTGCAGTCATTCAAAATTTGACCCTCTACAACGAATGGGACTAGAAACCCACAAGTAGTTCTGGACTGGAACGCAGTGCTGGGGTGAAGCTACTGATGTTACAGGCAGCTTGCTACTCACCTGCCCATCGCCACCTGGTCATTGGGGTCCAGTGAAGTGGTTTTACGTTCTATAAATTCTCGAAGGAGCTAGAAGAAAAACAACAATCCCATTGAAAAGCACAGAAAAGACATGTTAATGTGCCATGCTAATGCAAACAGGCTCACAGGCCTCTCAAAAGACCTGTATGCCTCATTTCTTGAAACATTTCCTCTGCATGAAAAAGCTGAAGGCAATGCTAAAAGTTGAGGTTACTGTAGATCATCACCCTCATCCAAAAAGGTCCCCACAGAATGTATGACTGGAGCATAATACCAAAGGCCACTACAAAGAGTTTCTGCATATAATTTCAGACGGATATAGGAGTAGTATAGAGTCGAGTCCCTGGGGGCACTGCAAAGCTTCCCCTGGGGCTGTCAGATGGCCCAGGAAGTGCTAGTCCCAGGAGCCCAGAGTGAAGAGCACAATCCCACAGAGGGTAAATGGGTGACAAGCGGTGACAAGCTTGGAGGGATGTGAGCAGCTGAGCCTCAGCTTGTGTTTTCACTGCTGGCGCTGTTCCTTGGGCTTTGGAAGGATAAAACAGACCTAAACGTTCACAATCTGTTGTGTATACAAATCTCATGAGCAAGAGGTAGAAGGCAGGCAGATCTGCAGCAAGACCTCCGCCCTACCCTTTGAGTGGGGAGGGCAGGGGCGAACTGAAACACTTCACCAGACAGAAGTCAAGCATTTCTGGGCAGTAATGCTCACTCCAAGGACCAGCACAGCAAAACAACTTTTATAGCTGGAGCAGGAACACTCAAGCAGACTCTTCCATTTCTTTTCATGTCCTGAGGGTTGGGGTTTGTATTTTTTGCTTCCTGCAGCTAAAGAATATTGTGAACGGTCTTTTTGGATACTTGACCGGTGCTGTATGTTTATCACCACTAACTGTAAATTGTACGTGCTGTGCCTTGGGTATCAGCCAGCATATTAACACAGAGAACAGAAATAAACCTTCCAAAACCAAGAGGCACAGACTGCTTTATCGAGGCTGACATTTCACTGATGACAGAAGTTACTGCCGCAGCTCAGAACCCAAACCAGACTCTCCTGCAAACCAGAGTCCAGGCAATTCCACATTGATGCTAGAGAAGAAAGGATGAAAAGTGCTTTTCCTCCACCCTATGCTGCTCCACTGAGCACAGCTGAGACCAAAAGCTGTCCCAGGCTCATTGCTGCACGAGAAACTCACTGACTCCTGTGGTTTCTGATCACTTAAGCACTACTGAAGTAAGGGAGGGAAAAGGTCTGCACCCTGCAGAAGAGAAATGCCATAAAGGTAGATGGGAATCATTTTAGGGGACTGTATTTATACCTCTCCAGGGACATTTCTTCCTTCTTGAAGGTGCTGGATGGTGTTGAACAGGGCCCTGTAAGCATAGGCCAAGCCCCAGCACGTTGCCATGATTTGCCCCTTCTCTGCTCCCTCCCAGATTACCCTCCTCCCTGGCAGAGCATGAGACTCAGAAAGTCCTTGGCCAGACCAAAATGTACTAAGCAGTAACCAAAA